>CM050528.1:3379188-3641688 GCA_027563665.1 Antrozous pallidus
TAGCTGGTGTGGCTCAGTGGATAGAGCGCTGGCCTGTGGACTGAAAGGTCCCGGGTTCATTTCCGGTCAAGGGCACATGCCTGGGTTGCAGGCTCGATCCTCAGTAGGGGGCGTGCAAGAGGCAGCCCATCCATGATTCTGCCTTATCATTGATGTTTTTTTTCTCTCCCTCTCCCTTCCCACCTGTAATCAATAATAAGGATAAAAAAAGTAAACCAGTAGACATCCATGTACCCACCAGGCACCCTGGCGGGTGTGGCTTGGCGGATAGAGCGTCGGCCTGTGGACCAAAGGGTCCCTGGTTCGATTCCGGTCAAGGGCAATCCATCGATGCGTTTCTCCCATATCGATGTTTCTCTCTCTTTTCCTCTCTCTGGCACGCTCTCTAAAAATCGACAGGCCGAAACCGGTGTGGCTCAGTGGATAGAGCGTCAGCTTTCGGACTGAAGGGTCCTGGGTTCGATTCCGGTCAAGGGCATGTACCTTGGTTGCGGGCACATCCCCAGAAGGAGGTGTGCAGGAGGCAGCGGATGGATGTTTCTCTCTCATCGATGTTTCTAACTCTCTATCCTTTTCCCTTCCTCTCTGTAAAAACTCAATAAAATATATTTTAGAAACAAAAATAAATAAAAACCAATGGGAAAAAATGTCCTCAGGTGAGAATTAACGAAACAACAACAAACAGGGAACGCCTCCTTGCCCCCCTCCCTCTCCAGCTTCTCTCGGCATTGGCTCTGCCGCCGGCTCCGTGTGCAGCCCTGTCTCTGTTTCTCCCCACGTTTGTGTCTCTGGCTGCATCTTGCCGGGGGAGGGGGGGGGGCACCGAGCTAATGAAGGCCTGGCCGGCTGTCCAAAGCCGCCCCTCAACCCAGCCAGGCCCGAGGCAGGGGTGGGCACCCCCTGGGGCTGGCCTCCTGACGCCGGCCCCGTCGTGTGCCCCCAGCAGGTGTCTGAGATGCCGCCGCCGCCGAAGAAGCGCTGGCAGTCCATGGCCAAGGGGCTGGCGCTGGGGGCACTCTTCACCAGCTTCCTGCTGCTGCTCTACTCGTACGCGGTCCCCCCGCTGCACGCCGGCCTGCCGTCCGCGTGAGTGGCCCTGCTTGGGGGACTCAGGGGTGGGGTGGGCCTGAGGGGGCACCCTGAACCTTGCTATGCTGGGGGCAGAGCTCACTGTGTGAACCGGGTCTCAATGTCCTCATCTGTAAAATGGGTATGAAAGCAGCCTGCCTTATGCAGCAGGGGGATCCGATAACACCCTCTGCATAGAGGACTTGGATTTTTATCACCTGAGGCTCCAACGGAGCTGGGAGGGAGGGGGTGAGTTGTCGACAAGCACTCGGCTGGCACAAGGCCTGGTATTCAAACTGGGGTCTGCCCTAACCGGTGTGGCTCAGTGGATAGAGCGTCGGCCTGCGGACCGAAAGGTCCCGGGTTTGATTCCGGTCAAGGGCATGTACCTTGATCTAGGGCACATCCCCAGTGGGAGGTATGCAGGAGGAGGCTGATCGATGTTTCTCTCTCATGGATGTTTCTAGCTCTCTATGCCTCTCCCTTCCTCTCTGTAAAATCAATAAAATATATTTAAAAAGACAAAACAAACTGGGGTCTGTTGGCCTCCAAGCCCGGTTCCTAACCAGGAGCCTATCCCACCTCCCTCCCCACCGGGCTGCTCGGCCGAGGACTGGCACAGCCCCGGCCCCTCGCTGCGCGGTGTTAAGCGGAACTGGGGGAAATCGCTGATCACTGATCGTTCTCGGTCAAAGATGGGCCGTTTTCGGCCCACAGACTTTCATGTGGTTCAACCCGCTGCCAGCTCCTGATCAGCGTCCCGGGACGGCGTGGCCGCCGGTGAGACAAGACCCAGCACGCCGGGCTCACTTAGACCTCACACCAGCACCACGAAAAGAGTATTTTTTTTCATTTTTAATATATTTTATTGATTTCTTACAGAGAAGAAAGGAGAGGGATAGAGAGTTAGAAACATCGACGAGAGAAAAACATCCATCAGCTGCTTCCCGCACCCCCCCCTCCTCCCACTGGGGATGTGCCCATAGCCAAGGTACATGCCCTTGACCGGGATCGAACCTGGGACCCTTCAGTCCGCAGGCCGACACTCTAGCCACTGAGCCAAACCGGTTTGGGCAAAAAGAGTGTTTTTTTCACCGTTTTACGCTCGAAGAAGTGACGAGGCCCTGCGGCCTGGAGGAGAGCCGGTCCAGTCCCCATCCTGGCTCCCCGCCACCACGGTCCCCCAGCACCCCTGCTGCCTCAATACCAGGGCCTGAGGTCCTGACACCTGGGGGGGGGACCCTCCCTGGGCAACCCCTGAGGCTCCCCCCGAACCCTTCTGTGCCCTGCAGGACCCCGGAGGGCACCGCGTCCTGCTCCCCGGGCCCCGATGATGACGACGAGCCGGAGCCCCAGAGCCCCGCCAACGGCTCGGCGTCGTCCTCGCCGCCCGGCTGCCGGCCCCGCCGCGACATCGTGTTCGTGAAGACGCACAAGACGGCCAGCAGCACGCTGCTCAACATCCTGTTCCGCTTCGGCCAGAAGCACGGGCTCAAGTTCGCCTTCCCCGACGGCCGCAACGACTTCGCCTACCCGGCCTTCTTCGCGCGCAGCCTGGTGCGCGGCTACCGGCCGGGCGCCTGCTTCAACATCATCTGCAACCACATGCGCTTCCGCTACGAGGAGGTGCGCGGGCTGGTGCGGCCGGGCGCCGCCTTCATCACGGTGCTGCGCGACCCGGCGCGGCTCTTCGAGTCGTCGTTCCACTACTTCGGCGCCGTGGTGCCCTTCACCTGGAAGCTGGCGGGCCGGCGGGACAAGCTGGCCGCCTTCCTGCGGGAGCCCGAGCGCTACTACGACCCGCGCGGCTACAACGCGCACTACCTGCGCAACCTGCTCTTCTTCGACCTGGGCTACGACAGCGGCCTGGACCCGCGCAGCCCGCGGGTGCAGGAGCACATCCTGGAGGTGGAGCGCCGCTTCCACCTGGTGCTGCTGCAGGAGTACTTCGACGAGTCGCTGGTGCTGCTCAAGGAGCTGCTGTGCTGGCCGCTGGAGGACGTGCTGTATTTCAAGCTCAACGCGCGGCGCGCCTCGGCCGTGCCCCGCCTCTCCGGGGAGCTGTACCGCCGCGCCACGGCCTGGAACGTGCTGGACGCGCGCCTCTACCGCCACTTCAACGCCAGCTTCTGGCGCAAGGTGGAGGCGTTCGGGCGCGAGCGCATGGCCCGCGAGGTGGCCGCGCTGCGCCGCGCCAACGAGCGGATGCGCCGCATCTGCATCGACGGGGGCCGCGCCGTGGACGCCGCCGCCATCCAGGACGCGGCCATGCAGCCCTGGCAGCCGCTGGGCGCCAAGTCCATCCTGGGCTACAACCTCAAGAAGAGCATCGGGGGCCGGCACGCCGAGCTCTGCCGCCGCATGCTCACGCCCGAGATCCAGTACCTGATGGACCTGGGGGCCAATCTGTGGGTCACCAGGCTCTGGAAGCTCGTGCGCGACTTGCTGCGCTGGTGACTCCCGCGCAACCCCCCAGCCTTTCGGGGTGGGGGGCCCCCTCCGGCGGCCGGGTGGGGACCTGCTGGCCTTCCTCCAGCCCCTCCTGGTGCCACCTCGGTCCTCCCGGGGGAAGGGGGGGTATTGTGGGGAGGCAGCCGACTAGGTCTGTGCCCACAGCATCAGTATTTAACTAATTATACCTTTAAAAAATATATATATATATTAAATCCCCTTTTCTGTTCTACTTCCCGCCTCCCCGGAGAGGGGAGGCCTCAGTAAAGGCATTTCCTGTTTTGTTAATCAGCCTCCGTGGTGGTGACTGTCGGGGCAGGGGTGGGGGGAACTGGTAGGGACTGGGGGACCCCCCCCCCAAGAGAGCAGGGGGGGTGCCTGTGGGACTATGTCCGGGGGGACAGAGCCCCAAGGGGTGGCAAGGGTTTTTGGTGTGTTGTGTGCTGAAGTTCTGTGTGGGGGAAGGACTCCCATGAGCTACCAAGATCAGGAAGGTCGTGTGTGTGTGAGTGTGTGTGTGTGTATGTCTGTGTGTGAATGTGTGTGTGTGAGAGTGTGTGTATGTGAGTGTGAGTGTATGTGAGTGTGTGTGTGTGAGTGTATGTGAGTGTGTGTGTGTGAGTGTGAGTGTGTGTGTGTGTGTGTTTGAGTGTGTGTGTGTTTGAGTGTGTGTGTGTGAGTGTGTATGTGTGTGTGTGTTTGAGTGTGTGAGTGTGTGTGTGTGTGTTTGAGTGTATGTGTGTTTGAGTGTGTGAGTGTGTGTGTGTGTGTGTTTGAGTGTGTGTGTGTTTGAGTGTGTGTGTGAGTGTGTGTGTGAGTGTGTATGTGTGTGTGTTTGAGTGTGTGAGTGTGTGTGTGTGTGTGTTTGAGTGTATGTGTGTTTGAGTGTGTGAGTGTGTGTGTGTGTGTGTTTGAGTGTGTGTGTGAGTGTGTGAGTGTGTGTGTGTGTGTGTGACAGGGAGCTGGGGGGCACTCGGGGGGGACACTGAGCAGCAGGCGCTGGGTCCGGGCTACAGGTTTTAAGGCTCCAGGACAATCTGGTTAATCTCACATTAAGACTGGGCGGCAGGCACAGTAACTGGCCCGTTTTGCAGGTGTGGGGACTGGCATTCTGTGAGAAGAGACTTGCCCAGAATCACATCTCAAACCAAGAACTAAACCACCTCCCTGGGGCCCTGGACCCCTCGAATCGCCAGTGCCTGTTTACCCCAACTCTGCCTGTCTCTCCCCTTATCCCCCACCCCATCCGCCACTGCCACTCCAGCTGCCCCGCCCTCTGCTTGTGCTCCAGCCCCACCTAGGCCGGATCCCCCTTCCCCCTGGACCCAGTTTCTTTTCTTTTTTTTTAAAGAACACAAGTCATTTTATTGTTATTTAAAATATATTTTTACTGATCTCAGAGAGGAAGGGATAAGGAGAGAGAGATAGAAACATCAATGAGGAGCCCCAGTTGTTTTTTTCTCAGCAGTTAGAGCATCACTCTGCAGACGGAAGGGTCCAGGGTTCGATTCCGGTCTAGGGCACATGCCTGGGTTGTGGGCTCAATCCCCAGTGGGGGGCGTGCAGGAGGCAGCCAATCAATGATTCTCTCTCATCAGATGTTTCTATCTCTTTCCCTCTCCCTTCCTCTCTGAAATAAAAAAAACATAAAATAAATAAAAGAGAAGATTTCTAAAATAAATAAAAGGGATCCCCAAGGGTCTCTGCCACTGCTTGTAGCTGGCAGGAGCCAGGTTGCTCTTGCTTCAGCGAGGCAGCAGGGGGCGCCGTGGTGCTGAATTTGGTCTTGGTCAGTCCTGCTATTTCTGTCCAGATGGGGGCTCCACCATGACCAGTCATCTGGAGGCCTGACGTGTGAAAGCCAGAGGGGGCGGGGTGGGGGGGGCGCATGGCTGTCCCCTGTGAGAAACTCAGTGGAACCCCCTGTTCCTCTCCTTCAGAAGTTGGATTGTAGCCCCTAAAAGGAGGTGTTGGCCCTGGGTTGTGCGGCTCTTGGTTGAGCATCGGCCTGTGCACCGAAAGGCCCTGGGTTCAGACAGGGTGCAACTGACAGATGTTTCTCTTTCATAGGATGCTTCTCTCTCTCTCCCTCTCTCTCCTTCTCTCTCTCAAAGCAATAAAAATTTTTAAAGAAGAGAGAGCTGTTGAATCGCTAACCTCCTCAGTTCCCTAAAATTGACTTTCTTTGGAAATACAGTTTTGTGTGTGTGTATGTGAGTATGCGAGTGTGCAATCAAGGTGGGTCATATATGTAATACTTTCAACAATAAAGTATTGCCCTCACTGGTGTGGCTCACTGGATAGAGCATCGGCCTTCAGACTGAAGGGTCCTGGGTTCGATTCAGCTCAAGGGCAGGTACCTTAGTTGCGGGCACGTCCCCGTAGGGAGTGTGCAGGAGGCAGCTGATGGATGTTTCTCTCTCATCCATGTTTCTAGCTCTCTATCCCTCTCCCTTCCTCTCTGTAAAAACAGGAATAAAATATATATTTTAAAAATATAAAGTCTTAAGAAAACAAATTAAAACGTTAGAAAAAAAGAGATGAGGTCATGAAGGTGGGCCCTAATCCAATATGGTTGGTGTTTTTTATTTATTTAGTTTAAAATATATTTTTCTTGATTTCAGAGAGGACGGGAGAAAGAGAGAAAAAAAACATCCATGATGAGCCAAGACCGGTTTGGCTCAGTGGATAGAGCGTCGGACTGCGGACTGAAAGGTTCCGGGTTCGATTCCGGCAAGGGCATGTACCTTGGCTGCGGGCACATCTCCAGTGCAAGAGGCAGCTGATCGATGTCTCTCTCTCATCGATGTTTCTAACTTTCTATCCCTCTCCCTTCTGTTCTGTAAAAAATCAATAAAATATATTTAAAAAAAAAACAAAAAAAAACCATCCATGATGAGAATCAGGGATCGGCTGCCTCCTGCACGCCCCCCACCGGTGCTGGAGCCCGAGGCCTGGGCCTGTGCCCCGACCAGGAGTCGAACCACCACCCCCTGGTTCCCAGGTCGAGTCACAGCGGCCGGGCTGAAGGACTTGACGGTTGTGAAAGGCGGGTGAACCAGCCTTAGGACATGCATGAGTGGGGGGGGGAGGCGGGGGGGAAGGGAGGCCCCGGGAAACCCTGCCACAGTGCCTGCTTCAGCCCCCACGCCGTTCCCTGGCCAAGTCAGGCGTGAGGGGGCGTGGGGGGGGGGGAGGAGGTGATTATGAGCGGTGAGCGAGCAGCTCCGGTCTGCTCTCCAGCCCGCACCGAGCTGGGGGCCGCCACCCCGCAGACACAATGGTTTCCCGGTCCGAGGGCACGGGGCACCCAAACCCGGCTGCCCGGAGGACCTCGCTGCTCTGCGTTCTCAGCTGCCTCATCCACACTCACGTCTGTCTTCGGCACAGTCTCCCTGGGAGCAGGTCAGGGGCCAGAGCCATGGGCCCCATAGGGTGGTGTCCACAGCTGGTCACACCTGCTTCCTCTTACACTGTCCCTCCCAACGACCCTCCCCTGCTGGCTGTCTTATGGCAGCCTGGTGTCCACAGAAGGCAGCCATCTTGTGTGTGGGAGAGACGGTCAATTTGCATATCACTCCTCACCGGCCTGACCCCCACTCATGCATATCCTTCCCCCCCCCTTTTTAAATGTTTATTTATTTATTTATTTATTTTTAAATATATTTTATTGTTTTTTTTTTACAGAGAGGAAGGGAGAGGGAGAGAGAGTCAGAAACATCGATGAGAGAGAAACATCCATCAGCTGCCTCCTGCACACACCCTACTGGAGATGTGCCCGCAACCATGGTACATGCCCCTGACCGGAATCAAAACTGGGATCCTTGAGTCCACAGGCCGACACTCTCTCCACTGAGCCAAAAACCAGTTGGGGCTTATTTATTTATTTTTATTAAATAAATCTTTATTGTTCGATTATTACAGGAGTTTCTCACTTTTCCCCCATAGATTCCCTCCACCCGATCCCCCTCCCCACCCCATGCCCTTACCCCCTGCCACTCTCCTCATCCACAGGTGTAAGGTTTTGGCCCAATCACTTCTCGCACCCCTCATACCCTCTTCTCCCCTGGGAATTGTCAGTCCACTCCCTTTCCATGTCCCTGATTCTATTATATTCATCAGTCCATTCTGGTCACCAGATTTTTTCATCCACTTGATGTTTAGATTCACTGATTGGTACGTATGTATTTGTTGTCATTTTGTTGTTCATAGATTTTATCTTCACCTTACCCTTTTTCCCCCTTAATAACTTTATGGTTGAAAGTATGACATATATGACCCACCTTGATGACATGCACAAAAACTGTATTTCCAAATAAAGTCAGTTACAGGGAACTGGGGAGGTGACCAATTCAACATCACTCTGAAATGGGGTCTCTGTTTCACACTGACATCTGCATTCCCACGAATGGCAAGCCACACTCAAAGCATCCACGCCGAGCTCCCCTCCCCTCCCCCAAACAGAGGAGCAGCTCCGGGAGAGAGAGCCCCACACTCCGCCCACCTGTGGTCCCGTGGCTTGGGAAGGCGGAGGGACCTCTTGGATTTTGTAGGGAAAGAAACCCCAAAGGTGGCCCCAGATCCCTAACCCACCTTTCCCCGTTGTACGTCAGGTATTTGGGTCCGGCTCCTCTAGTCCCTGCCTCTCCCTATCCTAGGCCCTTGTGAGAGCAAAGGGTACGGGGGATGTGGCCATACCAGACCCCGTCTTTCCCTGGAGTCACCCTGAGTTGGTGGGGAGATTAGGCAGCTGCCCTGGAGCCTAATCTCCACCTCCCAGGCGGCCTGGGCGGGAGGCCACTGTTGCCCGGGCAACGGGGTCAGGCAGACACTCCCTCCCAAGGGCACCCAAGCCCAGGCCTGTGTATCCGGAGGAGCCTCCCGTGGCATCTGTCCAGCTGGATGTCCACAGGGTGGGGGCCATTTAGCCGTGATGTGGGGCAGAGCAGGCAGGACACCTGCGGAGCCTGATTGCACCCCCATAATGGAGATGCCATCCGCCCCGCAGACTCGCCCCCCGTTGGCAGGTTTTGAGGCTTAAAGGAGGGCGGCAAGGAGGGCACCTGTGCCAGCGAGAGATGCCAGCTGTTTTCCCAGCCTCTGGGAGGCGGAAGGAGGAGGGACTGTCGTGAGGGGGCAGGGGTGACGTCAGCGTTACATCCCATGACAACACCCTCATCGCAGTCCCACCTCTCAGCCCACACACCACGGAAGACAGGGAGTTGTCGGTCTCTTGAAAATGGGGCACCCAGATGGGGAGAGCAGAGTCCTCCCTGCCCAGCAAGATCTGTGCTGGGCAAACCGGGCCCGGAGCCCTAGCAGACAGAGCGCGTGGCCTGGTGGGCCCCGGGCCCTGGGCCAGCCTGCCGATCCCGGTCCTGGCTTTGCTGCTGGCTGGTGTGAGCCACGGAGTCGCCTTCAGTGGCGCTTCCCCCCCCCGCCGGGTTGCGGGCTCGGTCCCAGTGTAGGGGTGTACAGAAGGCAGTAGATCCTTGATTCTCTCTCACCGTTGCGGTTTCTCTCTCTCACTTCTTCTCTGAAATCAATAAAAATAGAACACCCGAAACCGGTTTGGCTCAGTGGATAGAGCGTCGGCCTGCGGGCTGAAGGGTCCCAGGTTCGATTCCGGTCAAAGGCATGTACCTTGGCTGTGGGCACATCCCCAGCCAAGGAGGGGATATGCAAGAGGCAGCTGATTGATGTTTCTCTCTCATCGATGTTTCTGACTCTCTATCCCTCTCCCTTCCTCTCTGTAAAAATCAATAAAATATATTTTTAAAAAATGTTGTAGAAACTGCGTATGGAACCAGGTACCGGAGATGGGGGGTGGGGGTGGGGGAGACACCTTGTAAAGTGTGTGACTGTCTAACCACTCGGCTATGCACCCCAAACTAATACACAGTGATATTGCAGGTAAATGGCAATGGAAAAATAAAATTGTAAAAAAAAACCGAGTGACCTGTGACTCCCATTACCTGAGCTAATATTTACAAAGCCCTTAGCACAGGGCCTGGCCAATAAGGACTTCTCTTTGGAAGTGACCTGCTACCTGTGGCATGTTGCAAGTATGGCTTCCTACTCCTCGGGAACTGGGGAGCGTTGGGGAGAGATTTCTTTTCTTGTCTGGCCCTCCTCGAATCAGTGGACTTTCTGTTACATGCCAAAAGCACATGGCATAGACACTGAGTGGCCAGATTATTATGATCTCTGAACACATAATAATCTGGCCACTCAATATATATATATATATATATTAGAAGCCCGGTGCATGAATTCGTGCATTGGTGGGGTCCGGCCAACCTGGCCAGGGGGAGGGGACATGGGTGGTTGGCTGGCCTGCCTGTTGGTCGAACTCCTGGTCGAGGGGACAATTTGCATTTTAGCCTTTTATTATATAGGATATACACTGAGTGGCCAGATCATTATGCATTCAGAGGTCATCATCATCTGGCCACTCAGTGTAAAATGTGATCCTGTCTCTTCCCAATTGTCCTGTTTTTTTTGTTTTTGTTTTTTCATGTCGATATAAACTCTTCATCAGCCACATTAAGCACCAGGGCCGCCTGAGAAATTGTTCCCAATTTTCCTACTAACAAGGCACAACCCCGTTACTTAGGGCCATTTGCCAGCAAACTATCGAAGGATCCTGATGCGTTTTGTCAAGTGGCTTTCTAGAAAAGGGGAACCAATTTCCAGTCCTGCCAGCAACGTGTGAATGTCTCCTCTTCACCAACGTTGTTGCTGTCAATCCCCATTGGCGGGTGTCTTTCCCATCGCTTTTCAGACAGGAAGGGAGAGGGAGAGAGAGAGATAGAAGCATCCATGATGAGAGAGAATCATGGGTCTGCTGCCTCCTGCACACCCCTTACTGGGGACCAAGCACACAACCTGGGCACGTGCCCTCGACTGGAATCAAACCCAGAACCCTTCAGTCCGCAGGCCCATGCACTATCCACAGAGCCAAACTGGCTAGGACAAAATGAAAGTGTATTCATTTATAAACTTCTAAATTACACAAAGGTAAAAGAAACAGGTAGAACCCATTTTTAACAATGTATGGTATTGACCCAATATATCAAGCTATAGGGTCATTCCTACAAGAAATCAAATAATGAAATATTAATTTTTTTGGATACGGTCTCCGAAAGGGGGTGTCTGTTTCACACGGACATCTCCGTTCCCACGGGTGGCAAGCCACACTCCCCAACCTCAACTGCCGCCCGTGGCCCCAAAGCCCAGATTGCCTAAGACCTGGTTTGACCCCAGGGAGAGCAGAGGGCAAAGGTTGGGTAGCCTGGTTTCCCACCCCTTCACCTTCACTGCCCACCTGCTCCTCTCCCTGGGAAATGTCTGCTCCACCAACTTGAACTTTCTCACCTTCCTCAGTGACCTTGGCTTGCGTCTCAGATGCCATCCCAGATACCTGTGTCAACAGCCTCCCGCCCTCCAGCCTCCCAACCCCTCCATCACCCCCCCCCGGCTTTTGTCTGATCACCACCACCTCTCCCCCCACTAACCCCCGACCTTGGACTGCAGATCCTCCCCAGGAGCTCAGGTGGGACCCATCCCCAGATCTCACCCCAGCAGCTCGCTGCTCTGCTGAGGAGGAAACAACGCTCCTACCCTGTTCCCCTCAAAGTAAGACACCCTCCCCCCCGAAAATAAGACCTACTCGCTGTCATATAAGGCATCGCCCCGGAAAATAAGATCTAGCGCATCTTTGGGAGCAAACATCAATATAAGACACTGTCTTATTTTCGGGGAGACAAGGTACCGGCCAGAATGCACTGGGGGTCCGATGTCAGGCAAGCCCCTGGCGGGCCACCCCGGCTAATCCTCCAGGCCATCTTGAAGGCTGCAACCACTTGCACACAAGCGCTCCCCTATCAGCTGGGGAGCACTGCCCGGGTGGAGCCTGCGTTCGTTCGGGTCAGGGGAAGGGGGCGGGAGGGGGCCCTTGGGAAGAAAGGCCTGGGGGCCACCTCTAAGGTTGAACCACGTTCATAAAAGCGCCCCCCCGTTTTGCTAGAAGGGGATCCCAGAAGCTGGCTCGTGTCCTTGGTGCTCTGCCCCTTCCCTGCCCTGTGGGGACCGCGGGGAGCCCCCGGGGAGGAGGAGGCCTGGAGGCGGGGGCACTTGCTGCCCTCACTGAAGTCCGCTTGGGGCCCCTTTGGGGGCGGGTTACCTCCTGGCCCCGCTGGAGTGCATCTTGGGGACAGGGGATGGCAAACACCCCAGAGGGGCGGAGACACCAGCAGCAGGAGGGGGCGGGGCAGTCCGGGACTCTCCAGTTGGGGGCCGGGACCGGCATCGGACCTAAGGGGCAAAACCAGGCACCGGCCCGCCCGGGAGCACCCCGAGAGGCGAAGGCAGGCGCCCCCAGGCACCATGAGCGGCCACGTTGGGGACCTGAGCCCCCAGCAGCAGGAGGCCCTGGCCAGGGTGAGGTTCTTGGGGGCCCAGGGCCGGGAGGCTGGCCCCTCTCCCCGCCCAGCAGCCTGATGCTGGAGCCCCTGTTGTAGGGAGGGGAAAGGGGGCCCTGGAGAGCGCCCCGTCCAGCCGACAGCACCTGTACCCAGGTGCTCGGGTCGCTGTGGACAGGACGGGGGACAGGAGCCCTTCTCTGGGCGACACTGGGGCCCGATCCAGCTCCCTACTCCTGAGGCTCGGGGCTCGGGGCTTGGGGCTCCCTGGCGCCAGTTCCCTGCTGGGGTGGGGAGTGGACAGGGGTGGGAAAGGAGGTCCCCCCCGCCCCCCTCCCCCTGGACAGTTTAGGACAGACAGACTCCCGCCTCTCCCACCCCGATTGCAACATGTGTTTGGTTTCTCTGACTCACCAGGGCTGCTGTCTGGAGGGGAACGGAGGAGTTGGGGTGATCTAAGAGAGCCCCCCCACCCCGTGGGGTCGACCACACCTGGGAGTGTCCTGGCTGTGGGGAAGGGGAAGCACGTCCAAGCCTTAGGGGCTCTGCAGAAATGGGGGTTACAGGTGGCCAGGGGCTGGAGGCTGTGCCCCAGGGTGGGGGGAGGCGGGAGGGGGAGGAGAAGGGGGATGGGGAGGGCCCGCCCTGGCTGGCACTGGGGCAGCAAAGGGCAGCCTGGGGCTTGTGGGGAAGGAATTCTGTGGTGGCTCCTCCCTGCGGTGGCCCCGAGGGCCTCTGGGGAAGGAGGCGCCCGGAGTGAGCTGCTGCCAGAGGAGAGCGGTCCGGTGAAGGATGGGGCCAGGGGGAGCCCCAGGGGAAGGAGGAGGTTCCAGGAGCAGAGGGTCCCAGGTGAAGGCAGGGTCCTCAGTGAAAGAAAGCGAGGGTTCCCCCCCCCCATGAACCCGCCCCGTCCCCCATTGGCAATGGCCTCGAAGAAGCCAGACCCGTAGGAGGGACTGGACCCCGGCCTTTGGGGGTGAATTCCAGTGGCGACGCTTCAAACAACGTCAAGAGAGTTTATTCTTAGTTTTATTGATTTTTAAAATCAGGGGAAAACAGCCCGGCCGGCGGGACTCAGCGGTGGAGCGGCGACCTGTGAACCAGGAGGTCACGGTTCGATTCCGGGTCAGGGCCCAGGCCTGGGTTTTGGACTCCATCCCCAGTGGGGGGCGTGCGGGAGGCAGCCGGTCCATGGTTCTCTCTCATCATCGATGAGTCTGTCTCTCCCTCTCCCTCTCCCTCCCTCTCTGAAATCGATGAAAACATATTTCAAATCATAGATGCCATATCAGAGGCAATGTCTTTTTTTAAAAAAAACAAACATTTTATTGATTTTTTTACAGAGAGGAAGGGAGAGGGATAGAAAGTCAGAAACATCAATGGGAGAGAAACATCGATTAGCTGCCTCTTGCACACCCCCTACTGGGGATGTGCCCGCAGCCAAGGCACACGCCCCTGACCGGAATCGAACCCGGGACCCTTCAGTCTGCAGGCCAACGCTCTAGCCACGGAGCCACACCGGTTTCGGCGGGGGGCAATGTCTTAGCGTGTTCTGGTTGGCCTGCAGCTGATCCACTAGGCGTCTGTGCAGAAAGAGGAATGGCAGGGCCCCACCTCAGACTTACAGAGTGAGGGTCTTGGGGGACAGAGACCCCCCAAGTTTGAGAAGGACACAAGCCTTTCTGCCACGCGGAGCCGGAGGGGAGGGTGTGCCCCATTCCCAGGTGGGAAATGATACAGGCAGTCGCTGCGGACTGCGCAGTCCCTGGGCAGGGTCCCCGGGCAGGGCTGACTGGCTGACTGAAGGCGGGCAGGGACGGGTTTGGGGGCCCCGGGGATCATGGGAGCCCCTCTGACAATCATATCCCCCCTCAGTTCAAGGACAACCTCCAGGACCTGCTGCCCACCCTGCCCAAGGCTGACGACCACTTCCTTCTGCGCTGGCTGCGAGGTGAGGGCCTCGGGAGAGGGGGTGGGAGGCTTTGGGGGACAGAGCGGTAAAGCACACGGGCTCTGAGCCCGGCTCTGTGGTTGAGCATCGGCCTGTGAACCAGGAGGTGAGGGTGTGATTCCCGGTCAGGGCGCATGCCCGGTTGCGGGCTCCATCCCCAGCAGGGGATGTGCAGGAGGCGGCCGGTCCATGATTCTCTCATCATTGATGTTTCTATCTTTTTCTCCCTCCCCCTTCTTCTCTGAAACCAATAAAAATATACACGGAGTGGCCAGATGATTATGATCTCTGAACACATAATCATCTGGCCACTCTGTGTGTGTGTGTGTGTGTGTGTGTGTGTGTGTGTGTGTGTGTGTGTGTATTAGAGGCCCAGGGTATGAATTCGTGCATGGGTGGGGTCCGGCCAGCCTGGCCAGGGGGAGGGGACATGGGCGGTTGGCCGACCTGCCTGCTGGTCGAACTCCTGGTCGAGGGGACAATTTGCATATTAGCCTTTTATTATATAGGCTTATATAGGATAGACACTGAGTGGCCAGATTATTATGCGTTCAGCGATCATCATCATCTGACCACTCAGTGTACTTAAAAAAGGAAAAAGGAACCCGGGCTCTGGTACCGGCCCACTTTGGGCTAGAATCTGGGCTCCCCTTCCGACTGGCAGGGCGCACAAAACCCCACGGAGCCTCCGTTTCCTCACCTGCACGTTTGGGGTAAGGCCGCCTCCCATGGGCGGTTGTGAGCGTTCAGTAAATGAGAGGGTGCAGAGCCTGGCACCGCGTGGGCACGGGGTTGAGGCGAGGTCGCAGTTAGCACCTCCTTCGGAAGTTCTCGGGGTGACAGGCCTGGTCAGGCCTTGAGTCACACGTCACTGAACACAGTCCCCGGGCGCCTGCGTGTGGGCCTGGCTCTGGGTCCCTGCAGACAAGGCTGTGTGTCCCCGTAGAGAACCAGACGCCCCGCACACACGCCGGGACGTGGGTGTAATGAAAGGTGGGGGAGTTTCTTCCAGGAATGGCTGAGCCAGTGTGAAGTGATTAGAATAACAGAACCACTTCCAGGGCTCAGGGAAACAGGGACTTCGACTCAGCGCAGCCCAGGGGGCGGATTTTGAACTTGATCATTGAGACGGAGCTGGTGGCCTTGGTGGGTTTTCTCTGGAGTAGGTCCCGGCCAGGGCAGAGTTGGCTTGTGGTGTCTCGGGCCCCTTCCATTGGGCAACCTCTGACCCCGTGTCTCCCCGAAGGCCCGTCCCAGGGCGAATTCCCCAAGAACCAGCGGTCTCAGAGCAACAGGCACATTTATTCAAAATCAGTAACCACAGCCGAATCTGCCAGGCAGTGGGAACTAACAGAGTCAGGTCATGTGGCGAGCGCTTTGTCTCATGTGACCCATTGAGTAACCCCGGAAAAGGCATTATTCCCGTCATGGTCGGTGGCTCCGTGGTCAGAGCGTCAGCCTGTGCATCAGAGGTTGTGGGTTCGATTCCCGGTCAGAGGCATGTACCTAGGTTGCAGATATGACTGCTGGCCCTGGTCAGGGTGCGTGCGGTAGGCAACCAATCAATGCATCTCTCTCCCATCTATGTTTCTCTCCCCTTCTCTCCCCTTTCCCTTCCTGCCTTCCATTCTCTAAAAAAGCAATGGAAAAAAATATCCTCCGGTGAGGATTAACAGCAAAGATATTATTTCCATGTAGCAGATTGAAAAACTAAGGCTCAGAGACTTGAAGGGATTTGTTTAAGGTTGCACAGCAAATAAAAGGACAAAATTAGCCCTAACCAGTTTGGCTCAGTGGATAAGCATCGGCCTGGGCACTCAAGGGTCCCAGGTTCGATTCCGGTCAAGGGCATGTACCTTGGCTGCAGGCATATCCCCAGTAGGGGGCGTGCAGGAGGCAGCTGATCGATGTTTCTAACTCTCTATCCCTCTCCCTTCCTCTCTGTAAAAAGTCAGTAATATATATATATACTAAAAAAGGACAAAACTAGACTTCTAGCCCAAATCATCCTGACTCCAAGACCCCAGCTCTCCACCCGGGGATCGAACCCACAGCCCTGGCCTATCGGGACCATGCTCTAACCAGCTGACCTACCGGTTCAGGGTGAGGCCAACCCTTAGAATGAAGAGTTTAGAAAGTCCTGCAAACGGAAATCCAGACTTTCTCCAAAGCCTTCCGGTGAATGAAAGGTCCTCCCATTTACACAGGCTTCCCAGACCCCGTGCATATCCTTGGGGTGTCAGGAACAGACAGCCCCCCCCCCCCCCCCCCGTGTCCTCATGAGTTTTCAGAGAAAAGCTTGTTCTAGATCCGGCCCCAAGCGCCCTCTGACCTCGACTCTTCCCGCAGCTCAGAGCTTTGACGTGAAGAAATCCGAGGACATGCTCCGGAAGGTGAGCGAGCGCCCCGGGATCGGCCACAAAGGGTGAGGACCCTCGCCCTGTCCTGTTGCCATGTTTCCTCTTCCCCCCTCCTTGGATTCCTTTGGGCATCGGACCCAGGCCCCCCATGGTCCTGCTCCTGGCGTCCTCCCCCTCCCCCCCCACATCGGGGTCGGCAGAGCCAGGGCCTTGGTGGCTTGGAGCAGCGGGACTTCCGGGGCACACAGCCTCCAGGTCCTGCCCTGTCTCCACAGCACATCGAGTTCCGGAAGCAACAGGACCTGGACCACATCCTCACGTGGCAGCCCTCAGAGGTGAGCCCCACCGCACCCCCAGGCCATGCGGTCACCCCCCCCCCCCGCTCTGCCCCTCGCCCCTCGCCCATGTCCAGCTACCTGTCCCAGGTTCGATTCCGGTCAAGGGCATGTACCTTGGTTGCGGGCACATCCCCAGTAGGAGGTGTGCAGTAGGCAGCTGATTGAAGTTTCTCATCGATGTTTCTGACTCTCTATCCCTCTCCCTTCTTCTCTATAACAAATCAATTGTATATGTATTTATATATATGTCTATAAAAGAAGAAGTGGCGTTAGAAGAAGTTTAAATTTAAAAACTGTGGCTCTCCAGAGAAATGTCAGGCGTTGTGCTGTTGATGTTTGGCTCTGTGGGCTGATGCGTTTGCCGACCCCGGCCCCAGGTGATCCAGCGGTACGACTCGGGCGGTCTGTGTGGCTACGACTACGAAGGCTGCCCCGTGTGGTTCGACATCATCGGGAACCTGGACCCCAAGGGTCTCCTCCTGTCGGCCTCCAAGCAGGAGCTGATCCGGAAGCGCGTCAAGGTCTGCGAGCGGCTTTTGCAGGAGTGTGAGCTGCAGAGCCAGAAGGTGAGGGGCCAGGCGGGGGCGTTGGGGAGCGTGGTGGGGGGAGGGGTGGGGAACGGGGTCCTGTTAGGCCCACTCTGTCTAAAAGGTGGCACCAGGCCCAGCGGTGTGGCTCAGTGGTTGAGGGTCGACCTATGAACTTGACCTATGCCTGCCAACAGCATAGCGCTGGCTCGGACACAGCTGTGGGCCTGCAGACACTCGTCAACACAGTATAAGCTATTGTCTCTGAAGATGCCCAATGAAGAAGGAACGATTATGTTTAATCCCACAGCTAACTCACTGCAGGGTTTCCAGGCAGCTTAAATGTTCTCAGAGCCGAGGCGCTGCATCTGCGAGTAGCCAGGGGCGGGGGTGGCAGGAAGGTCGGAGCTGGGCCCAGGTCTCTACATCTCCTGTCCGACCTACACCAAGTGGCCAGATGATGATCATCCCCGAATGCACAATAACCTGGCCACTCGGTGTCTATCCTATATAATAAAAGGCTAATAGGCAAATTGTCCCCTCAACCAGGAGTTCGACCAGCAGGCAGGCCAGTCAACTACCCATGTCCTCTCCCCCTGGCCAGGCTGGCTGGACCCCACTCATGCACGAATTCACACACACACACACACACACACACACACATGTTAGTGGTCTGGTGTACAGATTCATGCACACTGAAAGGAAGTTAATTAGAAGATATATTTTGATATCACTATTCACCCTTTCTCTACAATAAAAGTGTCAGAGATGAAAACAAATAGTAAAATGTATAGGAAAATAATATATACATTGATTAATAAATAAACAATAACATGGTACAACATAAAAACAACAAAAACATGACATAGAAACAACACTGATAAAAACAATGACTGATAAACTTATTAAACTTACTCTAATATCTCCCTGTACGCCACATTAAGAGTAAAAACACTTTCAGAGTGCTTGACTGAATTCCCTGTGATGACGTATTTCCAAGTTGGATGTCACACGCTCTTCGAACTCGAGAGAGAGCAACACACGTGTGCGATTGGCGCCGAGAGCTTTATATGTCTTGTGCACGCTTGAGTCAAGTTGCTTTTTAAACCACCAGTTGCGCATCATATGTACCGGCCGGCCGGCTACACGGTCCCTTAGCCTTTTATATGTATAGACTAGTGGCCCGGTGCCTGAAATTCGTGCATGGGGGGGTGGAGGGGTGTCCTTCAGCCTGACCTGCACCCTCTCCAATCTGCGACCTCTTGGGGGATGTCTGACTGCTGGTTTAGACCCACAGGGATCAGGCCTAAACTGGCAGCCAGACATCCCTCTCGCAATCCATGACTGCTGGCTCCTAACCACTCTGCCTGCCAGCCTGATTGCCCCCTTCTGCTCCCCCTTCCAGTCTGATCACCCCCAACTGCCCCTCCCCTGCCAGCCTGATTGCCCCCTTCTGCTCCCCCTTCCAGTCCGATCACCTCTAACTGCCCACCCTCCACCGGCCTGATCACCCCCAACTGCCCCTCCCCTGCCAGCCTGATTGCCCCTAACAGCCTCTGCCTCAGCCCTGCCACCATGGCTTTATCGGGAAGGTCTCCCGGTCTAATTTGCATATTACCCTTTTATTAGTATAGATATCGAGTGGCCAGGTTAGTATGCTTTCAGAGGTCATCATCACCTGGCCACTCCGTGTCTATACCTGCTCCGTCCCCTGCAGCTGGGCAGGAAGATCGAGACGGTGCTGATGGTGTTTGACATGGAGGGGCTGGGCCTGAAACATCTGTGGAAGCCAGCTGTGGAAGTCTACCAGCAGGTAAGGTAAGCAGCTGGCTCGAGCCCCGCAGGGAGCCACTGCCCACACCTGCTTCTGTCCATGGAGGAGGGGACCCCCCCTCCCCGGGTCCCGCTGACCTGAGGCACCTCCTGCAAGGAGAGAGGGGAGCAGGAGTGGATGCTCATGGGAAGGCAGGCGGGAGGAGGGGGTCAGGGACGAGGGGGGTGGGGGCTCTTGTCTCCACACCCTCCGAGGCCACCAATCCAGGCAGGAATGTTGGCGTGTGGCCTCCACCAGATTCTTCTTGACTTCACAGTTTTTCGCCATCATAGAAGCGAACTATCCTGAGACACTGAAGAATTTAATTATTGTTCGAGGTGAGGATTTAGGGGGCAGCGGGGATGGATTGGAGGACGGGGCGCGGGGTGTGTGTGTGGATAAGCCACCAGGGCTTCTCAAACCATCTTGTGAGGAATGTGTGTTTGTTGTTGTTGGTTTGTTGGTGTTTTGGCGTGTGGGTGTTCCAGCTTAGTGCTTCCCAGACTGATATTTTGGGGATGTACAAAAGCCTGTGCGGCAATGTCAAATAAGTTGTAAGTTTCTAAATGTTTGTCGTTATTTTCTTTACTTACGTGGGTGTGCGCCGGTAACAGGTGGTCTATGGGCCACATGTGTTGTGGACACACTTTGGGCGGGGACGGTCCCTGTCTGTGACAGCCGTAGAGTCGGGGGGCGGGGGGGAGTCACCGTATGGGCTCTGGGTCAGATGATTCGGATTCCAATCTAGCTAGCTCTGTGACTTTGAGCCAGCCTGTTGAACCTCAGGAGCCTCAGCTTTCCCATTCTGTAAAATGGGGACGCGGTGGCACCTTCCCCACGTGCCAGCTGTGAGGCTAAACGAGACAGTGTGTGGAGAAGGCGTACTGCAGAGCCTGACCCACAGAAAGGTCCCAGTAAGTGTGAGTGATGCCCATGGGACCTGAGGCCCAAGGCAGGTGCCCCACCTCCTTGCACCCAAGAGGATCCTAAGGTGACCCGGGAATACCTTAGGTGTGAAAAAAGAGGAGGCGACCGCTGGGGAATCGACATCCCTGAACCCCTACAGCTGACCAGGGAAGCCAGTCGTTGACGGAGAGCCAGGCACTGTGCCAGGTGTCACGCATACACTCTGAAGTGGAATCTCTGTCTTATGTGGTTCCAGTTAGCAGCACTAACATTCAGAGAGGCTGGGTAACTAGCTGAAGGGCACACAGCACAAAGAGTCAGAATCTAGACCTGTCTAATTCCTGCCCGGCCCATGCTCTCCCGTGGGACTTGACATCGATCCCAGGTCCTCTCTGGGTCAGTTTCCCAAGAGAGGTTCCTGTGTTTCAGCCCCCAAGCTGTTTCCTGTGGCCTTCAACTTGGTCAAGTCGTTCATGAGTGAGGAGACTCGACGGAAGATAGTGATTCTGGGAGGTGAGTGACGTGGCCTCCATCTCCCTATCTGCCCAGGAAGCAGAGGCCAGCGCTCAAGTCCTCATTTCTCTCTGGCTCATCCTCTTTACCCAGGCATTGACCTTGGCCTGACTCCATTGGCATTGACCTTGGCCTGCCTCTATTGGCATTGACCTTGGGCTAAGTCCATTGGCATTGACCTTGGCCTGCTTCTATTGGTACTGACCTTGGGCTGAGTCCATTGGCATTGACCTTGGCCTGACTCTATTGGCATTGACCCTGGCCTGACTCCATTGGCATTGACCTTGGCCTGACTTCATTGGCCTTTGCACACTCAGACAAGGCTTTGGGCCCGGACGCCAGCCTGGGAGGCCATGTCATGCTCTCGGGTGCTCTCATGAGTAGGCACCCAGGGGAGCAAGCCAAAGGCACATCACGGTCCCTCCCAGGGCTTGGCCCCCTCTGCCTTCTGCCAAGCCCTTCTCTTGCTCCTTCTCAGGCAACTGGAAGCAAGAGCTGCCAAAGTTCATCAGCCCCGACCAGCTACCTGTGGAATTCGGGGGGACCGCGACCGACCCCGATGGCAACCCCAAGTGCCTGACCAAAGTATGGGGGTGCCCAGAGGATGGGGAGGAGTGAGGGTAACGGTGGTGATCCCACTCACCCACCCGCACCCTCAGATCAACTACGGAGGTGAAGTGCCCAAGAGCTACTACCTGCAGAACCGGGTGCGGGTGCAGTACGAGCACACGGCGACCGTGGGCCGCGCCTCCTCCCTGCAGGAGGAGCTGGAGATCCTGTCCCCGGGCTGCGTGCTCAGGTGGGCACGGCGGCCACTCACCCCGGGCACAGCGGGACGGAACCTGGAGCCCCGGCATCAGGTGGCCGTCAGCCGGGCCCTGTCCCTGCAGGTGGCAGTTTGAATCGGACGGGGCGGACATCGGCTTCGGGGTTTTCCTGAAGACCAAGAAGGGGGAGCGGCAGCGGGTTGGGGAGATGGCGGAGGTGCTGCCCAGCCAGCGCTACAACGCCCACCTGGTGCCCGAGGACGGCAGCCTCACCTGCCTCCAGGCCGGCGTCTGTAAGAGCCAAGGGGTCACGGGGGACGGGGGGTGGTTTCTTTCTCCTGGCGAGGGGCTGGGCCGACATGTGTGGCCAGTCTGGCTTCTCTCTCTGCCTTTTAAAAAATATATATATTTTATTGATTTTTTACAGTGAGGAAGGGAGAGGGATAGAGAGTTAGAAACATCGATGAGAGAGAAACATCCATCAGCTGCCTCCTGCACACCCTCCACTGAGGATGTGCCTGCAACCAAGGTACATGCCCTTGACCAGGAATCGAACCCGAGACCCTTCAGTCCACAGGCCGATGCTCTATCCACTGAGCCAAATCGGTTTCAGCTGCCTTTTTAAAAAATTAATATTTTTATTGATTTCAGGGGAGGAAAGGAGAGGGAGAGAGAGATGGAAACATCAATGATGAGAGAACCGTTGATTGGCCGCCTCCTGCACGCCCCCACTGGGGACTGAGCCTGTAACCTGGGCCTGTGCCCCAACCGGGAATCGAACCATGACCTCCTGGTTCACATAGGTTGCCAACCAACCACTGAGCCATGCCGGGCAGGCTGTTCTGAGTTCTTTAATGAACACAAGCATCCTCCAAAGAGATGGATGGCTGAGAGCAAGGGGCGGGGGGCTGGTCAGGGGCTGACCCTCCAGCCCCATCCATAGTCCTGGGCGGCCAGTTCCCCAGGGCAGCGGGCCTGCACCCTAACCCTTACCCTGACTCTGGCCCTGGCCCTCGCCCTGACCCTGACCCTGACCCTGGCCCTGACCCTGACCCTAACCTTGACCCTGACCCTGACTCTAACCCTAACCCTAAACCTGACCCTGACCCTGACCCTGACCCTGACCCTAACCCCAGCCCTGATGGCTTCTCCGTCCTTGCAGACGTCCTGCGCTTCGACAACACCTACAGCCTGGTGCATGCCAAGAAGGTCAGCTACACGGTGGAGGTGCTGCTCCCCGACAGGGCCTCCCAGGAGAAAATCCAGGGTCTCGAGGCGACAAAACCATCCCCGGCACAATGAAGACCCTGCCGCTTCTGCACCTGTTCTCCATCCCCCTCCCTGTCCCCACGCCCTGTCCCCTGCCCCCCGGCAGGCTGGTGCTGGAGGTGACCCAGAGGGTACTCACCTCACCTCACCTCACCCCACCCTCTCCGCTCCTCCTGGCACAGCTGGCAAGCAAGAAGGGGGCGCCCAGTGTGTAGACCACCCTGAGGATTCCCACAGGCGTCCTATCTCCTGTCTGCAAAGGGTGGGGGTGAGGCCCCAAGGATGAACCAGCATCCGCTGAGGGAGGATTCGCTCCGAGTCCCTCCTGACAATGCCCCCTGTCCCAGGGTCACGCACCCCTGGCACCGGGGCTGGTGGCCTGAGCCCTCGGCCTCGCAGGGAGCACAGCTCGGGCTGAAAGAGCGGGGAGGCCGCGTGCTCTGCAGGAAGGGGCTCAGGGGGACGGGCAGGGCCAGCTGGAGGCTTGAGAGTCTGCACAGGAGCTCGGACGCTCTGAGGAGCAAATCAGCTCAGTGGCACCAATGCCAGCGCCCTTGGGTGCGGCACTGCCTGCCCGCCAGGGCGTGCAGCAGTTGGGAAGAAGAGAGACGGCTGTGCCAGCAGATGGCTGTGGCCGGGAGCTGGCTGTCAGGCAGAAACCATAGGACGGGGGTCCCAGGGCTGCCCCCACGCCTCAGAGCGGGCTTTCCCACCCCCTGGCGGCCCTACGGGGTCACCCTCCATACAGCCCCCCAGATGCAGCCACATCTGGAGAACGCGGGGCCCTTGGGCACGCCGGGGCCATTCCCACTGCCCTGGGCAGACTAGGAAGGGCCCCTGACTGGGGTTGGAGGGACCCTTTGCCAGGTTTCGCTGTACCCCCGCCCCGGTTGCTATGACAGAGGCTCACAATAGGTGACTTCCACCTTCACAATCCCCCGCCTACACGCAAGGGGTTTAGCCTGGCTGCAGTGGCTCAGGGGTTGAGCATTGACCTATGAACCAGGAGGTCACGGTTCGATTCCCGGTCAGGGCACAGGCCCGGGTTGGGGGCCTGATCCCCAGTGGGGGGCGTGCAGGAGGCAGCCGATGCACGATTCTCTTTCATCACTGATGTTTCTCTCTCCCTCTCTCTCCCCCTCCCTTTCTTTCTGAAATCAATAAAAATATATTTTTTTCAAAAAAGAAAGTAGCTCTGAGAGGCACTGGCTGGCCCAAGTGTGTTTCCTTGTTCACCCGTGTATTCATCAACGTTTATCGAGCGTCTGTCCAGCGCCAGGCCCCGGGGCACCAGGCTACCGGGCTGGCCGGACCCACTGGCAGGGAAGGTGCCTGTGTTCAAAGGGGCAGGAGTGACGGACAGTCCGTCCCCGAGGGAGCGTGTCATCACAGGTGTGCAAGGAGGAGCAGGAGCCAAATTCTGGGGGAGCCCCCAGCAAAGAAATGCAATGCGGGATCGGATGTGTTCTGCCCACGGGAGGGACCCCTGAAGAAAGAGCTGAAGCATGTGTGTGTGTGGGGGGGGGGCCTCTCAGACAGGAACGGGGTGGGGGAGGCTGTGGGGTCTGAGGCTGGAGGAAAGCCAGGCTGGCTCTCGGGCGACGCTGGTAACAACCGATCGACGTGTGTTCATTGCCAGCGGCTGGAGACACTCCGTCGTCGCTAATGAAACCCTGTCATGATGCGGGTTATGCAACAGAGGCTGTTGTTTGTCAGGGAAGAATGGCAAGGTCTTGGCAAGAGGCCACAGGTCAAAACTCTCACTCAAGACGAGGTGTTTGGAAATACTTGGCCTCCCCTTGTCAAGAAGACAGACAAGAGCTGGACAAAAATCATGCAGCTATGAGACAGGACAGTGGAGGGGGTGAGGGCGGAGGGTGGGATGGGTACCAGGTGGAGGGGAGCTATAGGGGGAAAAAAGGGAACGATGTAATTAATAAACTGAACAATAAAGATAAAAAAAAAAAGAAAACAGACAAGCCCTAGCTGGGATGGCTCAGTGGGTAGAGCGTCAGCCTGCAGACGGAAGCGTCCCAGGTTCGATTCCGGTCAAGGGCACATGCCTGGGTTGCAGGCTCTGGTGACTAACGAGTTTGCCGACCACTGATTTAGACCAGGCGTGTCAAACGCATGGCCCGAGGGCCACATGCCTCATTTAGTCAGCCCGTGTTAGCCTTTGAGTTTGACACGCTTGCTTTAGACCCTGTATAGGTTTCAGGCACAAGGAGGAGCCCGCCCCGGGAAGCCAGGGCTTGGCTGTGGGTCCAGAGTCAGATGGTGGAAGAAATGGAAGGTCCGAGAGAGGGGGAAACTTTTCTGAGATTTCTCCCCTGACCCCCTCGCCCTGCCCCGGCTTAGCTCAGTGATGGAGCGTCAACCTATGAGCCTGGAAAAGCACTTCGTTGGGGTGTCTCTGAGAGAGGGGACCCCCGTACCCTCCCCCTGGCTCTCCCTGCCCAGCCTCTGAGGTCCCCAGAAGCAGCTGGGGCACCTCCGAGGAGAGGGATTAGGGGGAGAGAGGAGACGGGTGAGAAAGGGCAGGATTAGCGCTGGGAGAGGGCCGCGGGGAACCCAATCTCGGCGGCTGCCACCGCAGGAGGTGGGTGTGGAGGGCGGGAGGCCGGAATGTGAAGTGGGGAGGGCCGGGGTGTGGAGGGTTATCTAACCGCCCCTGAGTGTGTGCCGCCAGGGGCCCCTCCGCCTCTGGACCCGCCTCTGTCAGGGCCCAGAGCAAGGGGGGAGCCCAGCACGTCCCCACCCCGGCCACCTAAAGGGCCTGAGAGCCCAGAGGTGGGGGCGTGGGGGGGCAGGATGCCCGAGGGTAGGCGACCTGGGCGAGCCCAGCTCCTGGGGCCGAGGCCGGCCCAGGGGTGCTTTCGGCCCAGGTGGAAGCCCCCAGGCCTGGAAGATGTGGGCACATGGACCTGCTGTGATCTCAAGCGGACGCATTCCTTCATTTTACTTCATTTTACATATATGTTTACTGACCTCAGAGAGGACGGGAGAGGGAGAGCAGATAGAGATAGCCATGATGAGAGAGAACCGCGGATCAGCTCTTTCCCTCCGGCCTCCGCTGGGGATGTGCCCACAACCCGGGCCTGTGCCCTGACCCGGAATCGAACCTGGGACCCTTCAGTCCACACGCCGACGCTCTGTCCACTGAGCCACACCAGCCAGGGTGCCAGCTGGCCTGCTCCTGACGGGCGGCCGTTGACAGTGTGGCCCTGCTTCTGGCGGCTGAAGGAGAACTGTCCTGTAGACCCTGGTCAGTCCACACGGCTCCTTAGATCTCCCCTCCAACCCGCAAGGCGTCCAGGGCAAGCGCTGACCCCCGCCTTCCCTCCCCATCCTGTAGATGAGGCAGTGGCCCTCTAAGATGTCATCCTCAAAGGAAGGTCTCTAGCCCGGCCGGTGGGGCTCAGGATTGAGCGTCGCCTCACGCACCAGGAAGGTTCCTGGTTCGATTCCCCGTCGGGGCGTCCGCCCAGGTTGTGGGCTCGATCCCCAGGAGGGGGCATGCAGGAGGCAGCCGATTACTGCTTCTCTCTCGCGGAAGTTTCTATCTTCTCTCCTTCTCTCTCTGAAAAACCAATACAAACATGTTTTGTGTTTTTAAGCCAATAGTGGGACAGAGCGTCGGCCTGCGGACTGAAAGGTCTCAGGTTCGATTCCGGTCAAGGGCATGGACCTTGGTTTCGGGCACATCCCCAGTAGGGGGTGTGCAAGAGGCAGCGGATGGATGTTTCTGACTTTCTATCCCTCTCCTCTCTGTGGAAAATCAATAAAATATATTTTAAAAAGAAAGAAAGAAAGAAAGAAAGAAAGAAAGAAAGAAAGAAAGAAAGAAAGAAAGAAAGGAAGGAAGGAAGGAAGGAAGGAAGGAAGGAAGGAAGGAAGGAAGAAAGACATCAGAAACCATAGCAACCGCTCTTCTGCCCTTTGGAGAGGACAATCTGTCAGCAAGGACCCTCAGATTCTGTCTTTCTGCCCAGCCTGTCTCTCCATGTGCTTCCTGCCCAGACAAAGGGCACGGACTGTCACTAACCTGACCACCTCCCTGCCTCCTCCCGGTCAGCGCTGGGCGGGGGGTGACCTGCAGGACGCTGCGTGTGAAGCCTCTTCATCAGGGCCATGGGGAAACTGAGGCTGGAAGAGGAAGGGAGCGGGTGCCACGCTCCCTGATGTCCCCCTCTTTCTCCGGGACAGCGGCCCCTGCAGGCCTGGGAACACGGGTGGGGGCTCTGTAGGGGCCCAGGCCTCCTCCACTCCCAGGCCCCGGGAGGCCAGCCTCCGTGCCTGCCTGCCCCTCAGACCTGGCCCCGAGCCCAACCCCGGCCCCCACCTAATCCCAATTATGTAAGGTGCCACTCGACAGCTGTCCCAGGAGGAGGTGCCTGGAGCCACACCCAGGGAAGGGGGCAAAAGGCCCGCTGGCTCAGGGCCCCAGACCAGGCTTGGCTGCTGCCCGCAGTGGTCCCGGCTCCTCCAGCCTCACCAGCGCCATGAGTGGACGAGTGGGAGACCTGAGCCCCAAGCAGGCAGAGACCCTGGCCAAGGTGAGAAGGGCTGGGGGGCAGGGGGGAGGGGGCAGAGGAGGGGCGGTGGCTCCACCCTGCCTTACTCTGTTGGCTCAGCGTGTCCTTGACATGGTCACTCTGCTGTCACTTTCCCAAGGTCAGGTCCAAGGTGACATCAGCCCTTTCCGGGGAAGGGGTGAGGGG
The DNA here is from genome assembly GCA_027563665.1 of Antrozous pallidus. Classification (NCBI taxonomy): domain Eukaryota; kingdom Metazoa; phylum Chordata; class Mammalia; order Chiroptera; family Vespertilionidae; genus Antrozous; species Antrozous pallidus. Next base: position 3,406,296 of record CM050528.1, read on the forward strand.
CCAGCACCACGTCCGCTCAGTAGTGTGGGGACCGGCTCAAGCCTGACCTCTTCTGGGTCAGGAGCCAGAGCCAGAGCTTTCCCTGAGAGCTGCCCCTCCTCTCACCCTCCCGGGCCCCTCAGGCGGGAGCCGGAGGGTGCTGGTGGTCTGCCCTCGACAGTCCCCCCCCCCCCCCCCCCCCCCCCGCCCAGGACCCTGAGAGGTGACTGTGTGGGAGAGCCAGGGGCACAGAGCAAGGTGTGTCACTCCCACGCTCGGGCGGGAAGAGAATACATGATCCTTAACTCTGGTTTGGTAGAAGACGGGACTTTTTAAAAAGGAGCCCTAGCTGGTGTGGCTCAGTGGACAGAGCAACGGCCTTTGGACTGAAGGGTCCCAGGTCCGATTCCAGTCAAGGGTACGCGCCTCAGTTGCAGGCTTGATCCTCCTGTGGGAGGCAACCAATCAACGTATCTCTGTCTCACATGGATGTTCTCTCTCTCGCTCTCTGTCTCTCCCTTCCACTCTCTCTAAAAAAAAAATCAATGGGACTGTATCCTCTGGTGAGAATTCACAAACGACCTTATCCACCGTATCGCTCTCCACGATTCCTTTTTTTCCATTCACCCATCCATTCTCCATCCATCCATCCATCCATCCATCCATCCATCCATCCATCCATCCATCCTTCTTTCCATCCATCCATCCATCCATCCTTTTTTCTATCCATTCATCCATCCATCCACCCTCTTTCTTCTTTCCATCCATCCATCCATCCATGCTTCTTTCTATCAATTTACCCACCCATAAAGCCTTCCTTCCATTCACCTACCTACCCACCCAACACCCATCCAGTGATCTATGTCCCTCCTATTCCTCTGCCCGCCCACCCTTCCACCATCGTGGGCCGGAAGCATGTGGAAGAGACGGGTTGAGGAAACCCATTGCTGAGTCCGAGGGGCCAAGGCTCAGCGTGAAAACCACCTAAACCCCCAAATCTCCCTTCCCAGTTCCGAGAAAACGTCCAGGACGTGCTGCCTGCCCTGCCCAACCCTGATGACCACTTCCTTCTGCGCTGGCTCCGAGGTGAGGGGGCGGCAAGGGGGACCCGGTCCCAACGGCTCCAGGACGGGGCACGGCCCTCAGGCTCCAAGCACTTCCCCTGCTCCACACGTTCAGGTTCAGTGGAGGGCGGGGGGCAGGGAAGAAGGTCCCACCCAGGCCCCAGTGTCCTCTGCAGCTGCCACTGGCCAGCCCCAGGACAGGGCTCCCCCAAGGCGGTCTTTTCCCCACTCACTCCCTCCTCATCTCCCCACAGCTCGGAGCTTCGACCTGGAGAAAGCAGAGGCCATGCTCCGCAAGGTGGGACCCATGCCCTCCGCTGGACACTTGGGGAGGGGCTTTGTGGGAGGCCACGCACGCCTCCAGCCCCTCCCGCGGGGGAGGGGGTGCTGCCCCTCCCGAGGGGTGCTGGGAGCCTTACCGCTGCTCTCCCTTTCAGCACATGGAGTTCCGGAAGGCCATGGACATTGACCACATCCTCGACTGGCAGCCACCAGAGGTGAGCTAGCACCTCCCCTAACACCCAGTCTTTCCCAAACACACCGTGAAGCCGCCCTGGGGGTCACTGGGGACATGAGTAAAGGATGGGGAGCCTGAGGAGCCTGTAGGAACCTCCCAGGCCTGCAGGTACCTCTCCTATAACCATTTTGAATAGGCCTCGGGGGCTTATGAGGTCCAGGCCTGGGAGTCAAGCCTTTACCTGCAAGAGTTCATTGGATCATCACAACCCTATGGGGCACAGGGGGTCCAATTGTCCCATTTTACAGACGAGCACACTGAGGCCCAGCCAAGATTAAGCAGCTCACCCAGAGGCCCACCCCTCCACCGAGGTGGGGCTGGGATTTGAGCTCAGGCCTGTGAGTCCCTGGACCACCACAGCGAGCCTGTGCCCCTGCGCCCTCACCCCTGGGGCCTCCCTCAGAGCACCCCGTCCATGTGGGAAGGACAGTGAGCTCCCCAAGGCATTGGGAAGACAGCCCCTCACTGACATTCTAGTAAAGCAATGGCCATAGCTTCCTGGATGGAGTAAGAGTTCTAGACCAGCCCCTGCGCTTTGCCGACATGAAGTGAGGGCTGTCCCCAACAATCCCACAAGGAATTTGATGGTAGAGGAGGTGGGATGGTGCTCAGAGAGGGGGCACCACTTGCTCAGGGAGGCACAGCAGGGCAGCAGCAGTGTCTGTATTTGAAGCAGGTCCGTTGACCTTGAGAATCCATGTTTCCCATGACTTGTCCCTCCATGAAAAGCGACGTGGGAGGTGCCAGGGGCAGAACTACAGAGCTCAGAGGCCTCGGGCCAGGCCTTAGCTTTGCTGTGAACCCGCTGAGCAAGGCCCTCCCCTGCAGGCCCTTGGTGTTTTTTTTAAAAATATATATTTCATTGATTTTCCACAGAGAGGAAGGGAGAGGGATAGAGGGTCAGAAACATTGATGAGAGAGAAACATCTATCAGCTGCCTCTTGCACACCCCCTACTGGAGATGTGCCCGCAACGAAGGTACATGCCCTTGACTGGAATCGAACCTGGGACCCTTCAGTCCGCAGGCCGACGCTCTATCCACTGAGCCAAACCGGTTTCAGCTGGGTCCTCGGTTTTCTCACCCGGACACAAGTGTGTCTAGGCTTCGGGCACGCGGGTGCACCTAGCCCTGGGGTCTCTGGGGAGGTGTATCATGCGAGGTCCGTGCATCTCTCCGTGTGGTCCCAGGCGGTGCAGAAATACATGCCCGGGGGCCTGTGTGGCTACGACCGTGATGGCTGCCCCGTGTGGTACGACATCGTTGGGCCTCTGGACCCCAAAGGCCTGCTCTTCTCAGTCACCAAGCAGGACCTGCTCAAGGCCAAGATGAGGGACCGTGAGCGCATCCTGCAGGAGTGTGACCTGCAGACGGAGCGGGTGAGGCCTGGGCTGGGCGGGGCGGGCAGCTGGGGCGGGTGAGGCTGCGGGACACACGGTCCCGGGAGCAGCACCTCCCTGTTCTGCTATGATGGGCTGAGGCCTCTGGGGTCCAACACCGGCTCTGCTCCTTCCCAGCTGTGCGGCCTCGAATAGTCTACACCCCTCCGAGTTGGTTTTCTCACCTAGAAAGCGGTTCATCAGAAGGAATAGTTGCAAAGATTCAGTGAGATGATGCAAGCGTAGGGCTTAGCACCGTGGTCGGCAAATCGCGGCTCGCGAGCCACACGAGGCTCTTTGACCCCTTGAGTGTGCCTCTTCCACAAAATACCACAGCCTGGGGGCAAGTCTAGGTTGAAGAATTGGCGTTGGAAGAAGTTTCAGTTTTAAAATGTTGGCTCTCCAAAGACATTTCTATCGTCCTGTTGACATTTGGCTCTGTGGACTCATGAGTTTGCAGACCACTGGCCTAGCACAGAGAGCCTCCATCTTTCTCCACCGTGCTGACTCTTGGTCCCTGCTGTTTCGTCTGTCTGGGTCAGACTAACCCCAGCACACACACCTGCCTGTCACACTTGCCCCTGGTGCTCTCCTATCTAAGCTTCAGGTCTCAACCTTAGCTGTCACCTTCTCTGAAGCTCTCCTCTGGGCTAACATGTGTTCCCACAGCTCCCATGCTGTCCCACCCCAGCACGCATCTCAGGACCTTGGTGACCTGGTGGCTTGTCCATCTCCCCAACCAGATTGTGAACTCTTTGAAGACAGCAGTGTGGGTTATGGAGCGCTTTGTGTTATGCTCTCAGTATCTGCCGCAACATAGGTGCTTGGTAAACATCGTCTGGACAAATGGAGGGATGAATGAATGAATGGGTGAATGGCAGTATGAATGGATGGGTGAATGGATGGGTCAGATAATGGATGGATGTGTGGACGGATGGAGGGATGGATTGGTGGATGGATGGGCGGATGGTTAGATGGATGGATCAGTTAATGGATTGATGGATAGATGGATAGATGGATGTATGGATGGATGTATGGATATATGGATGGATAGATGAATGGATCAGTTAATGGATGGATGGATGGATGGATGGATGGATGGATGGATGGATGGGCGGATGGTTAGATGGATGGATCAGTTAATGGATTGATGGATTGATGGATAGATGGATATATGGATGGATAGATGAATGGATCAGTTAATGGATAGATGGATGGATGGATGGATGGATGGATGGATGGATGAGTGGGTGGGTGGATGGATGGATGGATAAATGTATGCACTCTCTTGTTCATTCATCTAAGGTCAGAGTAGGGGGCTGGGAGAAACCCTGAGGTTTCATATGCTGGCATCACTGTGCCCCAAGTCCTGAGCCTGCACCCTGAACCTGGGAACTGGCCCTTGCTCTCATCCTTGCAGCTGGGGAAGAGAGTTGATACCATTGTGATGATATTTGACTGCGAGGGCCTGGGACTGAAGCACTTCTGGAAACCTCTGGTGGATGTGTACCAGGAGGTGAGGAGGAGAAAGCCCCATGGCACCCCCTGTGTGGGTCAATGACCAGCTCGGCTTGCTGTGACCGGGCTGCTCACTCACAGCCGGGATTTGGTAAAAGGCGGTAGCCCCACCACGTGACTCAGGACCCAGAGACATGCTTCCTAGCAGGCCCCACAGAACAGCCTCAGGGACAACACTGTATTGAGACCACAGGGGCCAGTTTCCTCCAAGGCCTTCCCAGCCCCGTCACCCCCAGCTCTGCGAACGGAGCACGTTATTGGGGATAACGATAATCTGCATTTTGGAGGGATACACGAGTACTCCGGCGAGTTAATATGTAAAGTGTACGCACTGTGCTTACAAACACTGAACGTTTAATAAGTAGCAGTCATGATTATTACGATCCCATCATTGCTGTAATCTTACGTTAAGTGATTATTATGATATGGTTGCCATAGTCTGAGGTGAGATGTTGCCCTCTAGGGGCCAGTAGAGGTGATGATGGAAAGAAGGAGAACCTTCCACAGCTCTCTGGATTGCAAAGGCAATGGGGGGGGGGGGGTGGCGGGGGGAGGGACGGGGTTCGGGGAAGATGAGGTGCGGGCTCTGAGGGGGTCTTTCTTGGTTCCACAGTTCTTCAGCCTCCTTGAAGAGAATTATCCGGAGACGCTGAAGTCCCTGTTCATTTTGAAAGGTGTGTGGCCAGTGACTTCTCTTTTTCCTCTTCTGTCCCTTGGGGGTGAGAACAGCGCCTTCATCCCTGGGCTGCAGGGAGACAGGTTGGTTGCTGGGCTGCTTGCAAATCACTTAAGAGTGCCGGACACTAAGGAAGGGCTCCCTACATGAAGCTTCTGTGTCCCAGCTCTTTCAAGAACCTCTTCTTCTCCCCCAGCTCTCCTGACTCGCTGATCTGTCCCTTCTGAAACTGCCTCTGGCCTTTCTTGTCTGCTGCCTTCTGGAGCCACTCATTGTCTTGTGTGTATTCACTGTTTTCCTTCCTGGGTTTTCCGCTCCTTCAAGTCTGGAGCTATGTGGATGCTCCGTGGGTATTTGGGTGCTTGTCATTAGAGGGGGTGGAGGGAAGGATGGATGTACATTTGATGGCTGGCTGGTTGATTGGTTAATTGGCTAGTTGTTTAATTGGTTGGCTAGATAGTTAACTGGTGTTTAATTGGCTTGTTGGTTTGCTGAGCAGCTGGTGTGTTCGTTGGTTGTTCGACTATTGGATAGGCTGGCTGATTGGTTGGCGGGTGATTGGTGGGCTGGTTAGGCAGTAAATCTATTGGGAATTTGTTGGCTGGCTGGTGGATTGGTTGGTGGATAGACCGGAAGATTGATGGAATGGTTGGTTAGTTGTTGCTTGTTGGTGGGTTGACCAGTTGGCTGGATGATTTGTCAGAGCAGGTCATTGAAGTTTGCCGAGGTCATTCACGATTCCTCCATGTTGTCGGCTATGACTGTTATGGAGACGATGAGCCAATGGAACGCTTTTCTCCCCATTGTCTTTGCTTGTATCTCTCCAGCCACCAAGCTGTTCCCCGTGGGCTACAACCTCATGAAGCCCTTCCTAAGTGAAGACACTCGCAGGAAAATCATAGTGCTGGGGAGTAAGTAGCTCTAGTTGCGTCCCCTGAGCTTTGTGCATGAGCCTTGGAGTGAGGAGGGTCTATCACTCCACCCAGAGATCCACACGTGACCTCGAGGCAAAGACTTCTCTTTCTCCAGGGGGAGGTGGCACTTACACTGAAGAGCCTACCCAGGAACCTCTGCCTCGTGCCCTGTGATTGGTGACAAGCCTTCCTCCTTATAGGTTTCAGTTGGTGGCTCATCAGCCTCCGGGCTCCGGGCCTCAGTGTCCTTTCCACTCTCATCGTCTCAGTACTTACTTCTAAAGGCAGTTTGGGCTTAGGAAGATGAGGAAAAGGAGCAGGAAAAGGAGACGTGATTCAGAGAAGGGAGGCTCAACAAGAAGGGACTGGATAAGTCAATAATGCATGCACTTGATAAATTAATTACTAGGCAGCCATGAAAAATGACTTGATGTCATGGGCAATGTCATTACGCTTTCTAAAAAGTTGATTATAAAGCGGTGTGAACAGTAAAAACAGGATACATTTCCAGAAGATACATTTCTGTGAGACAATTAAACAACTCTTATTCAATGACGGGGAGACTCTCAAACATGTGTAAAGCCAAGGGGAAACATGTTTCCATAGCAACGGGACTCTGGCAGACTCTTCCTGCAGCCTGAGGCCTGGGAGGCTGGGGAACTGGCCCTGGCAGCCAAGCTCAGGTCCTCCTTCCTGGTGATGGTGGTGGAAGGGGGATGGGGGGAGCAAATTCCTTTCATGCCCAATAACTGTCCTTCAACGCCTCTGACCCCAGACAACTGGAAGGAAGGTTTGCTGAAATGCATTAGTCCTGAGGAGCTGCCTGTCCAGTTTGGGGGGACCATGACTGACCCAGATGGGAACCCCAAATGTTTAAGTAAGGTACAGAGAGCCCTGGGCCGGGGAGGGGAGGGGAGCTGGGTTGCTTTCTCACCCACGCATTCATTCCACGAACGTTTATGGAGAGACCCCTGTGAGCGAGGCGTGGAGCTCACAGGCCCAGCCCTGCCTTTCAGCAGCTGTGCGGGCGAACAAGGAGCCAAGACATTTTGGCCCAGAGGGATGAGCTGCGAAGGGAAGTTGCCAGAGGAGGCCCTGATCCCGCCTGGAAGGTCCCGGATGGGGCTGGGGAGGACAGGATGAGCAGAATATTCCAGGAAATGGTGAAAGCATGTCAGACAGATGCACCCGCAGGAACAGTGAAGCCGGGAGCCAGCCCAATCCCCCATTCCGTGTCCGCAGATCAACTACGGTGGGGAGATCCCCAAGTCCATGTACGTGAGGGACCAGGTAAAGACTCAGTACGAGCACTCGGTGCAGATCAGCCGAGGCTCCTCCCACCAGGTGGAGTATGAGATCCTGTTCCCGGGCTGTGTCCTCAGGTAGGGACGGGCCACGGACCCACCCCTGGCTGGGTAACCAGCCCCCCGGGGACCCCTCGGATGGAGAGGTAACTTGTCCCTGGTCCCCCACCCGTACCCAGGTGGCAGTTCTATTCGGACGGGGCGGACATCGGCTTCGGGATTTTCCTGAAGACCAAGATGGGGGAGCGGCAGCGGGCCGGGGAGATGACGGAGGTGCTGCCCAGCCAGCGCTACAACGCCCACATGGTGCCCGAGGACGGCAGCCTCACCTGCTCGGAAGCCGGCGTCTGTAAGTGCGCCCCCAACGCCGCCAGGGCCCAGCGCCTGAAAGCTGGGGTCACCTGTCCCAGGGTGTAGAGGAGGAAACGGCCCCGCCCCTCTCCCCAGGCACATGCAGTCTAGGACAGTGCCATTCCTGCACAAAGGGACTCATTCGTTGGCCCCTCTTCCGAGGGTATTTGCCCATTGATTTTTTAGAGAGAGAAACATGGATGTGATATTGGTTGATTGGTGGATTGGTTGCTTCCTGCAGGGCCCCCTACCAAGGCCCGGGCCTGGGAGGAGCCTGCAACCAAGGGACGCACCCTGGACCAGAATCGAACCCAGGACCCCTTTGGTCCGCAGGCTGGCGCTCTATCCACTGAGCCAAACTGGCCAGGGTTGAAAGCTGCTCATTTGACCCACACTCGTGGGCCAAGAGACCCACAGAGCCTACAGGGGTTGAGAAATCTTGGTTCACGGGACACAGGCAAGGGATGATGGGACAGGTGCAATCTCCCAGGGGGAAGCTGGGCTCAGCGAAGTGAGGCAGCAGGTCGGAGCCACAGGGCTGTGTGTGTGTGTGTGTGTGTGTGTGTGTGTGTGTGTGTGTGTGGGCCCGGAGGCACCTCAGCCTCCTGCTAGCCGTGTAACCTTGGGCGAAAGTCCTTCCTGTCTGGACCCTTGATTTGCTCCCCTGTGAAGCAGAGATGACAAGCGCTGCTTGTCGGGGTGCCCGTGGGCAGGCAGAGGGCATGTGCAGACCTGTCCCAGAACCCCAGGGGCGGGGCGGGCCCTGACCCTCCCCAATGGCCCCCCGCCGGTCCCGTGACGCAGGCGTCCAGGTGCGAAGACAATGGGATGCGGTGGCCATTGTTCCCGGGGCCAGTTTGTGCAACTGAAGCCGGGCTGGACGCAGGCCAGGCGGCCCGTGTCTGTTTACGGGACCCGCTCAGGGCTGGCGGTTCCCATGGGGAAGGAAACAGTAGTGATGGGAACCTGGCTCGGCGTGGCAAACACAGGAAGGGGAAACCCAGCCAGGGCTCCCCCCACCCCCACCCCATGGCTGGGGCAGGGACACAGGAGCGTAAAGCCAGGCCCAACCACCTGTCTGTCCCTCTGTCCCCGCCCCCCCCCCCCCCCAGACGTCCTGCGCTTCGACAACACCTACAGCTTTGTCCACACCAAGAAGATCAGCTTCACGGTGGAGGTCCTGCTCCCAGACAAGGGCATGCAGAAATACGACGAGGAGCTCACCCCCGTGTAGGGGCTGCGTCCCTTGCTCAGAGACCTCTGACCCTCTGCCCTTCCCATGTCTGTCCTGTCCTCCCGCCAGACACGGATCATTAGCTCCCCTGGCCCTGACGGTAGTGAGTAGAGAAGGAAAGAAACACTTTGGGGGAGATTCAGATGCGGCGGTCACATCAGGAAAGGTACGAGAGACACAGCCGTGGAGGAGGCCGCTGTTGCAGAAGAGAAAGAAGCAAGGGCCAGGACAAGAAGTAGAAGTCACTGAAACCCCAGAAGTAGGAAAAGAAATCTCCTACCCTTTGCCCTCGCATCTCCTAAGGAGCTTGAATTCTTTCCCTAAAAACTATGAGCAAGGCCGGCGTGGCTCAGGGGTTGAGCGTTGACCTATGAACCAGGAGGTCACGGTTCAGTTCCGGGTCAGGGCACATGGCTGGGTTGTAGACTCGATCCCCAGTAGGGGACGTGCAGGTGCAGGAGGCAGCCAACCAGTGATTCTCTCTCATCATTGATATTTTTATTTCTCTCTCCCTCTCTCTTCCTCTCTGAAATCAATAAAAATATATTAAGCAGAAAAGAAATATGAGCAATTTAGGTTGGAGATGTATCTTTTTTTTTTTTTTTACTTCTACTCCCTATATAGCATACACTGACTGGCCAGATTGTTATGATCTTTGAACGTATAGTAATTTGGCCACTCGGTGTATGTCCTATATAACAAAAGGCTAAAATGCAAATTGTCCCCTCCACCAGGAGTTCGACCAGCAGGCAGGCCAGCCAACCGCCCATGTCCCCTCCCCCTGGCCAGGCTGGCCAGACTCCACCCATGCAAGAATGAATTCATGTCCTGGACCTCTAATATATATATATATATATATATTTTCCACTCAGTGGCCCGATTATTATGCGTTCAGAGATCATAATACTCTGGCCGCTCAGTGTAGATATGTAAGGAATACGACTTCACAGTGTACCCTTGTGACGTTGAATGGAGATAGGGAGCCGGTGATCCTGGACGGGCATGACAGGAAGGAGCCTGCCTCCCCGGGGCAGATTTCAGCACCTTGGACAGGAACAGAGTCCTGGAGGGGGATGGGCTATCCTGGAGACTCGGGCAATCAGCCCCCACCTGTCTGGCAGTGGCTGCCCCCTTGGGTAGGAAGCAGATGCTCCCATGAAGACTCTACCTGATTCAGGGTTCAGAGCTTCCCCCCGTCCATCACTCCCACCCTCGCTTCTTTTCCTTGGAACTCACAGCTCCTTTAAACAAAGGAACTTTCCTAGAAACAAAGGAAGTCATATCTGACTCTAGCAGCTGTCTGGCAATGATGATGATTATGATGATGATGATATCAGAGCTACCATTCAGCGAGTGCTCTCTATGTATCACACAGAGTGCCAAGTGCTTTATGACTTTAGCTCATTTCCCTCTCGTGCCTCCCCCGGGGCTGTTCGTGGGGGCCACCTGATGGATTTGGGAGGTGAAGTCACTCCCCGACATCACACAGCTATTCAGGAGTGGGGCCAAAACCCAAGGTTTTTTTTGTTTGTTTGCTTGTTTTTTGCTTTTTCTTTACTCCAGAGACATTGCTCTGAATTGCCCCATAGCACCACTTCTCTGAGGCCCTGCTTGTGCAAAGAAGGAGAGAAGGAGTGACTGGTCTGTTCTAGACCTTCTAGTAGAAGAGGCCTGGGTGTCTCCGTCTCCAATCCACGTCCAAGGAAACTCCCAGAAGGCCAGGAAGGGCTGGTGCCACGAAGCCCGGCGTCCCCCCCCCCCCCCCCGCCCCCCCCCCCTCCCCGCTCCGGCATGGCCTCTGGGAAGCACAGCCCCTGACACCCACCTGAACTCTGTGCTGTGAGCCAGGGACACACAGACATGCTGGCTTCAGCCCCAGGTCCTGGCACAGCTACCGCCAGGGGGAGCAAGTTACCCAGACGTGAGCAGATGGGAAACAAAGGGTGTGGCTGGTGCCACCAGAGGCTCCCGGGAAAGAGTTGAGGGCCAGGCCTGCTAGGCATGTGCCCTGACCAGGAATCCAACTGGTCGATGCTCAGCCAATGAGCTACACCGGCCAGGCAGGGCGTAACTGCCAGAAACTGATCATTGCGTCACTAATTAGAAAGGTGTGGACGAGGAACCGGAAGGCTGGTCAACCTGGAAGCTCTGAAAGGGCAGAGCCGACCACTCCCCATCTAATGGAGACAAGGGCAGCGGAAGCAACTTCCCCACCAAACAATCCTGTAAATCCTTATTGATAACACAATCTGCTTATTGCCTGCCTAAGGGCGATGGGTGTATCCGAGACCTGAATAAAAGGAATGGCAAGGCTTCAAAGCAAGGCGTCGTCCTCCCACCAGAATTGAGCTAAGGTCTGGCTCCCATTTTCCCCGAATTAATACTCTTCTAGTCTCGTTTCATTTGTGTGTGGCCTTCTCCAGAACCCGAACCCTGAACCACATGGGATTTGAAAGGGGTTTCCACACGTAATGTCCGTAGGATGATGGTGGCGGCATTATCACAGGCTCGTATGGAGGTTGCCTGGCACCTGGTCAGAGCTCCACTCACGTGCTCTGCGGGCGATATTTTGTAACTCTGGTGACGACGGTTCTGTCAGGGAAGGGCTCGGAAAAGGCGGTTCATGGAGGAGGTGCCAGGAGAGCTGACCTTGAAGGCTGGGAACAGAGGGAAGTGGGCGTGGAGAGGGCATTCCTGGCCGATGGCACGAAGGCCAGGTGTGCAGGGCACATCTCTGGAACGGCGAGGGGTCAGGGAAGGCAAGAACGTAGGTTCAGGGAGGTGTTGTGGTGAGAGGTGAGCCTGCCAAGGCCTGGAGGCTCTGAATGCCAGGCCGCCGTGCTCAGCCGGGATCTGGGGCATCCGGGACAGAGGAGGCGCTCGCGGGGGGCGGGGGGGGGCGCGCGCGCACAGGATCCCACCACCAACGTGGTCAGACCAGGAGATTGTCCCTTCATGCCCTGGGCATTCCAGAGGACCCCCCAAGAGCTTAGTGTTGGTGCCCTTCCGTTAGGGCGCCGTATGCAGGGGTTCTATTCCCAGCCTTACAGAGGGTCCAGCGTTCCGGGGAAAGGGGCTGCGCGTAGATGATTGAAGAGTCCAAGGAGAAAGATATTTTTGAAAGGCACTGGGGGGGTCAGAGGAGCTTCAGCTAAAGGGAACTGAAGACCCTCCTCCTTCCCTCGGGACCCTGCTTTTATTCACATGATTTATCCTAAGGCACGGTGGAAATATACACCTCAAAGGGTTCACAGAAACATTGTCCCTCTGGGGAATAGCCTACAGCTGTTCAGGTGTTTGGCCAACAGGAGGCAATAAAACGCCCCGAGCTGTCTGGCAGTTAGCAATCCCATTCAGGTTTGGGGGAGATGCCTTTTAGCCGTTTCCAACAGGTCAATTACACATGCAGCTCACCCTTGTTGAGCCCCCCAAGTCCCATCAACCTTTCGGTAAAACTCTTGTAATTATTACACTGCTGGTTCTCGGCAGTTTAGTTCCCACTAACAAGACCAGGATGGTCCCCCTCAGGTGCACATCTCATGACCATCAGTTGTTCCCTTGAATACATTGTCAGGAGTGGAGTCCCAGAACCAGGCCGTTGGCATGCTTTATATCTGGGTTATCGTCCGATGGGACGATCCAGTCGTCCACCCTGGACGTGATGTCTCTTGGCACTTTAAGAACAGCCAATGTTGCCCGGCTGGCGTGGCGCAGGGGTTGAGCGTCGACCTATGAACCAGGAGGTCACGGTTTGATTCCCGGGCAGGGCACCTGCCCGGGTTGCAGGCTCCATCCCCAGTGGGGGGCGTGCAGGAGACAGCCGGTCAGTTGTTCTCTGTCATCACTGATGTTTCTCTCTCTCTCTCTTACTGTCCCTTCCTCTCTGAAATCAATAAAAATAAATTAAGAGAAAGAAAAAAAGCCCTAGCCAGTTTGGCTCAGTGGATGGAGTGTCGGCCTGCGGGCTAAAGGGTCCCAGGTTCGATTCCAGTCAAGGGCATGTACCTTGGTTCCGGGCACATCCCCAGTGGCGGGGGGGGGGGGGGGGGTGCAAGAGGCAGCGATCGATGTTTCTCTCTGACCGATGTTTCTAGCTTTCTATCCCTCTCCCTTCCTCTCTGTAAAAAATCAATAAAATACATATATATATGGGGGGGGGGGGGGGATAGCCAATGTCTGTGGAGCTTGCCCTGTGAGCCCTGCCCTGGCTGCATGCCTCCGTGAGCCATTTCTCCCGTAATCCTCACGGCACCTCCTGGAGGTGACTATGTAGAGCTGTACGTGAGGAGACCAAAGCTCAGAGAGGCTGGGTAACTGGACTTTGGTCACACAGCCTGTCGTCGGCTCTGCCAAGACACGGAGAGCTGTGGGCTGGAAGACAATCAGTACTGGGCTGGGGGAAAGGTGAGGCGAGGCCGTGGGAAGGTCAAGGGCAGTGGGAGCTCTGTGTGAGTTTGGGCCAGTGACTCCGACTCCAGGAAACAAGGACCTAACCCGGATGTGGCTGCCGGGAGTAAAAGAGCCGCACACCACACAGGAAGCACTTCGCACAGGGCCTGTCGCATTTTAGGAGCAGTTCACTCCTCCTCGTAGGCAATCTCAGTCACCCTGGGAGCAGTTTGAACCAGCAGACAGGGGCACCTTGGGAGATGCTGCCTCCTTGTGGTGATGCTGAGCATTGCCTGAGAGTGGCCACGGAGGGACCTGACTCCCAGCATGCTCTCGGGCAGTGGTTCTCAACCTTTCTAAGGCCTCGACCCTTTAATGCGGCTCCTCATGTTGTGGTGACCCCCCGCAACATAAAATTATTTTCGTTGCTACTTCATACCTGTAATTCTGCTACTTGTTAATGAATCGTAATGTAAATATCTGTGTTTTCCGATGGTCTTGGGCTCTACAGCAGCGGTTCTCAGGTTGGGGGTCACCACAAGAGGAACTGTATTAAAGGGTCGTGGTGTTAGGAAGGTTGAGAACCGCTGCTCCAGCACAAAGACCTGGGGGTGGGGAAGACACCCCCACATCCCAGCAGGGGTCTGCTGCAGCCTGCCAGGCCATGCAGGAAGTGTAGAGCTGATGGGACCCCAGGAGGCTTCCAAGCCAGCACTAGGGGTCAGAGGCCACCTTGAGGGGGGTAAACTGAGGAAGGAGTGGGCTGTAGTCAGGCAAGTGGGTGCACCTGTAGGAAGTGGGTGGGGGACGGCTGGAAGGGAGTGTCCCAATCGCAGGGAACAGGGTACGAGAAAGCCCAAAGAACCTCCAGCTGCCCGGTGTGGCTCAGTGGTTGAGCATTGACCTATGAACTAGGAGGTCAGGGATCGATTCCGGGGCACATGCCTGGGTTGTGAGCTTGATCCCTAGTGTGTGTGTGTGTGTGCGGGGGGGGGGGAGGACATGCAGGAGGCAGCTGATCATTCTCATTATTGGTTCTTGCTCATTATTGGTATTTCTCTCTCTCCCTCTCCCTTACTCTCTGAAATCAATACAAATATATTTTTTAAAAAGAGAAAAGACCACCAGATCCATGGACCAAAAAGGACAGAATAACCGAAGTGAACATGGGGGTGAGGTTTTCCAGGTCAGGATGCAGGGCTCTGAGAGCCCCCACAGGGAGCCCGGGCTCGGCTCTGGGCATTTTCAGAAGTCGTTGGCCAGATAAAGCAGCTTGGAGGGAGGCAGGCAGAGGCCACTGCCCTCACGCCGGCCTGGAGGGGAGAGAGAAGAGATGTGGGGGTGAAGAACTGGGGACAGAAGCGACTGGAGTGAGAGGGAGCAGCCAGGGAAGAGAGAGAAGGCCCTGAGCCGGAGCTTCAGGTGCTGGGGTGACAGCCACAGGTGGCGGAAACCTGGAGCAAGGGTTCCGGACAAGCAGGGGCTGCAGCCCAGGCCCCTGCCTTCTCCCTGTGCGGCTGCCTCTGGAGAGGGGAGAGCAGACCAGGGCGGGGTCTGCTCTGTGACCCTATAAGCTGAGAGGTGTCCCCTCCTAGAGGTGTGGGTGCAGGGGGCTGCAGCACCGAGGTGGATGCCCAGGCATCTGCAGGGGGCGCCGGTGGGCGGGACCAGGAAAGGCCTAGCGCTGGCCACGGTGCGTGATACTGGCCCGAGCCGTTAGCATCCGCCTCAGAGGGCCCCCAGCCCTGCTCTCCACCACCACCACCCCGCTCATCCCAAACAGAAAACGAAACTTCTTGAGGATTTATTAGACCCGGGCTGTCCTGCCTCCCAGCCAGGCCCAGCAGCCCCTGCCCCGGGGATGGGCTGGCCAGAGGCTCCGGCCTCAGGGTCCCCACCGCGGCACGCCCGTGTTTCTCCCAGTGCCTGCCGCTCCTCTGTCCAGCCACGCTGCCACGGGCTGACCCGGCTGAGCCGCGGGGAGTCCTGGGCCCCCAGCTTGCCAAGTGATCTCGGCCATGTTCCTTGCCCTCTCCGACTCAGTCCCCTTATCCTCCATGGCAGGATGTCACTTTCCTGTCAGACAGACAATGCGGGCCCACCGGCCCCACGGGATCACGAATTCCGGGGTTCAGGGCTTCTTGCCCCGGCGTCGCTGCGGCAGCTGCTCCTTGAGGCTTCTGTTGCTGTTTTCATCCAGTTCACACCCGCTCAGCTGGCAGGGCCTTGGACCCCAAGGGAGTCATGCACCGAACGCCCCGGCAGGAGGAGGGGGTTGGAAATCGGGGGGTGGGCCAACCGCCGGGCCAGGTGGCAGGCTGTGGTCAGGAGGAGCTGGGCTTCTCCGCTGAGGGGTAGAGCTTGCGCAGGCTGGAGTCCAGGAGGAAGTCCACTGACCTGGGGATGAGGAGGAGGGATGCGCCGGTGACCAAAGGGGGTATGGGAGGCAGGAGGTGGGGGAAGGGGAAGGACTCTCTGGATGCGGGGCACAGGTGCCATCCAAGTGGCAGCCATCAATCACCCTCTTCTTTATTCAGTTAGGACCTCGGTCGGCAAACCGAGGCTGGCGAGCCACGTGCGGCTCTTTGGCCCCTTGAGTGTGGCTCTTGCACAAGATACCACGGCCTGGGCGAGTCTTGAAGAAGGGGCGTTAGAGGTTGAAGTTCAAAACACTTGGCTCTCCAGAGAAATGTCAATCGTTGTGCTGTTGGTACGCGGCTCTGCTGACTAATGAGTTTGCCGACCCCTGGGTTAGGACAACTGAGGCACAGAGAGGGTAAAAGACTCACTCGGGGCCTCAGGGTCAGCTATGTTCCTTCCTCCCACTCCATGCTGGTCCGGCCCCATCTCTGGTTCTAAGTGCAAGCACCTGACCCAAGCCTGGCCAATCAGAAAAGGGCAACTGGCTCAGGGGTGGATACCCAGTTTGCAATGGACCAGTGACAGCCTTCCTTGGGATTTGTTGCTGTCGCTATGAAGAAGCCTGTGGGGGCTTGCTAAGCTGGTGGGATGGAAGCTGAAGGCTGCTGGGGGCCATTTCTGCTCCCAAATAGGGAAAAGTGAGTGGAGCCAGCATGGGCGATGGGGTGGAGAAAAGGGCAGTAAGGTGGGGAGACTCGGACCCCTAATGACATCATTTGAGTGCCAAGTTCCAGCCATGCCTGAAAGCTGCTTCGTGAATTTTCAGTTTCACAAAAACAATCCCTACATCTGTCACTAAAGCCCTCCAGGGGGCACCTGCTCCCGCCTGCCTCTGGCTGTTTTGTGCCATCACCTGTGTGTGTGTGTGTGTGTGTGTGTGTGTGTGTGTGTGTGTCTGTTTCTGGGAATTTACTTGTCCCGTGTCCTATATCCTCCAGGCACCCCCGGCCTCTGCCTTCGCTGCCAAAATACCTGCCAGATTATATGCCAAGAGCAAAGCCTGTCCTTTCTACCTCGGGAGCCCCAGTGCCAGCCCCGCCCCTGCTGCGCCTGTGCTGTGCAGAGTGGGCCGCCCAGGGCTCCTCTCCCTCCGCAGAGAGCAGGCCCACCTGTCGATGGGGTGGACGATGAAGGGGATGACCAGCAGCCCCAGAGCAGTGGTGCTCCACTTGCGGGCGGCCAGAGGCCAGCGGGTGGCGGTGCCCAGGAGGTAGAGCGAGGCTGCGCACACACGGTTGATGGTGAAGCCTGGGATGGCCACCGAGGCCAGGGCCTGCCACACGAAGGTGTCCACCACAGCCACAGTCACCCTGGTGCTGCGGCCGGCCTCGGGGCCTGGCACCTGGGTGGGCACGAGAGAACCCGAATTCAGTATGGGCAGAGCCAGGGAACCCTGTGGCCTGAGGCTGAACCGGGGAGAGGGAAGTAGGGGGAGGTGGAGTGCAGGGGGGAGGAGGGGAGGGGGGTAGCAGAGGGGGAGCTGGGACAAAGCCTGCTAGTATTGAGAATTGGGTTCTGGACTACACCATATACCACATTTCGTGATGGGGTAGACTTGTCCACACGCAGGACTGGGGTACAGACAAATGTCACATGCAAGGCTGTTGGGGGCAGGTACCCTATCCTACAAACAGGACTGGGTAGGGGCTGTCCCCATGGTTTGCCACAGGGAGACTGTCCCATGCTCGGCTGTGGACTAACCCACTAGGGGAATGGCCTGGCAGGGGGAGGGGGGAGAGGGGTATCGAGGGGCAGGCTCGCACTCACCTCTCCTGCCTTCTTGCCTTTGTCGATGGCATCAGCCAGCACGTAGGAGCTGGACACCCCATAGCTCAGCCACACCACCGCCGCGGGCACCAAGGAGCGGAAGGCCTCCCCCACCTCATTGGCGTAGCCTGGACGGGAGGGGACATTGAATTCCGGGGAGCGGCCGTGCTTCCACCAGGGGGCACTCCGGCCGGCTGGTTCTAGCCCGGCCAGCAGCACCGAAGCTGGGTGACCTTGGACAAGTATGGGGTCTCTCTGAACCTATACACCGGCCGCCCGGGATGCCTACCTCAACGCTCGGGCCGCCACCGTGGGCGAGCCGAGTGCCGCCACCATGATCACTCACTCGCCTTCCTTCCCAGTCTGGCTTCTGGAAGCTTCTGTGCGAATGGGGGAACAGGCAGCCAAGCCACAGACTGACCGAGGGCACTCCCCAGGTGCCAGGCCTTTCTGTGCCGTGTGACATTCTACCCTCACAACTACCACCTGGTGAGAGAGGCCCCGTGTCCATCCCTTTTTGCCCAGGAGGAAGCGGAGCTGGGAGAGGGCCAGGGAGAAGCTGGGAGAGGGGTCCAGGAACTCAGGCTCCAGACTGTATCCCAGCAACCTGCTCACCCCATTTTTCCAAGCAGGGTCTGAGCTTCAATCTGGGAGACAGGACCAACCCCCACCCCCCCAACCTCCAACCCCCAAAGGGCCAACCTGAGCTGTGTGACCTTGGGCAAGCACCTAACCCTCTCTGAGCCCAATCTCTGGTCTGGGCAGAAGGAGGACTAAGATCCTCCCGCCTTCTCCAGGACCCAGAACTGGCAAACGGAACTGGCAAACCGTGAGCCCGGCTTCCCCGGTTACAGGGTAGGGGAGTCGCCGATGCCCCTGGGGACCCCTGCCCCCGCTCTCACCCAGGTAGCGCACCCACGTGTCCCGGAAAAGGTCGCGCTCGGCACCCTGCGGGGACGACTCGGACATGGCCCTTCCGCGGAGGCCCCGGCCACGGCAGCCAGTCCAGCCGCCGCTGTCGCCGCTTCAGCTGCCCCGAGCCCTCCGGTCCAAGGTGGCGGGACGGACTGAAGGTCCCCGACTGAAGGACACGGCGGTGCCCGCCGGCACCCAAAGCAGGGAGCGTCTGCAAATTCCCCCGCGCACCAAAGCCCCTCTGCCAGGCTTGGATGTTGCAGGTTTTCGGCACGTTTTCCAGGGGTTCCGAGGGCTGGCACGATCCTCTCTCGGGACTGACTGCAGTTTGGGAGCCAAACAGGGCGGCGTGCAAACGGAAGATCCCGTCATCGGCGTGGGACCTCAGGCTTCTGTACTTCTTGGAGCCCCGCTGGATTCATTTCTTAATCGGGGTGCACCCCTGCGTTCACTCCTGGGACGACAGCGAATACATAGCAAGTCGTCTTTGGCGTGTTGACTGCTGGCCAAAGACTTAACAGCTGGAGACTTTAAAGGGGAAAGACTCTAGACAGATGGCTTCCTTAAACCCTCCCCTCCACCCATGACCCCCACTTTACAGATGAGGAAACAGAGGCTCAGAAAAGATGGGGCGCTTTCCCGGGTCATACAGCTGCTACGCTGCGAACGAAGCCAGGATCGGCTTCAGATCCTGTGCTCTTAAGATCTCTGTCCGTGAGCCGGGGAGAGGGATCCTTGGGCTCCCAAGTCCCTTTCCAACACGTTCCACGATCAGTGGTTAGCGCTGTCATCTAAACCGGATCAGTATGAAAACTAGACAGAACCTCTTGGGGACAGGACCTTGAATGAATGAATGAATGAATGAATGAATCATGAGGCCAGGGAACCAGGACTGTGTGTGGTGCAAGACTTGAGGGAAATGAGCAGAATAGAATGAGGGGGCTTGGAGGGAACTCTTCTCCTGCGGAACCTCAGTTTACCCATGTAAGCAATGAGTGCAGCTTCGTGAATATCTGGGGGTGGGGCGTGGGGTGTAGAGCAAGCAAAGACTCAGCCATTAAAGACAGGCATTCCTGGGCTCCAGTCCCTGTTGTGCCAGCTATTACCTGCTAGCCACTGCTGTAAAAAAAAAGAAAAAAGAAAAAGAAAAGGCTAATATTTACTGTGGGCTCACGTGTACCAGGCTCTCTTCCAAGCGCGTTGCACAAATTGTTTCTTTGTAAGTTAGAGGGGTGTGGCACCCAGTAGACATTCTTTAAAGCGTTAGCTTTCATGATCACTAAATAACACTGGGGAAAATGAAGACTCCTGGCTCCCTACTGAGAGTCCCATTTTCTGCCCTGCGCGTCGCTGCCTCCGGGGGGGGGGGGGGGGGGGGGTCGTGTTCCACAGCCTGGTCAACGGTGACTTCTAGGAAAACGGGGCTCAGCGCTCAAAGGGATACCCAGGCCCCTGAATCACTAGCAGTGCAGGCTCAGAATTAGGAGACGGTCCCTAATACCACGTGACCGCTCCTCCCTCCCTACCCGGCCCACCGCGGCCACCGCGCGCTCGCCTGAGCCACGTGTGTCGGCGCGCAAGAGCCGCCTGGCGCCCTGCGCACACTAAGAAACCGGAGTGGGGCGGGGCTTCCGCCCTGACCGTGAAGGCGACCCGAGCACCCGTAGTGCCCTTAGCAAAGATGGCGGAAGACAGTCCTTCCGGTTGCCCAATCAGGAGGCGAGTTGGCCGCTGGGCGCCAGAAAGCGCACCCCGGAGAAGTGCCGAGCGTGGTTTCTGCGCATGCGCCCCGCCTACTGGAGGCTAGATGTCGCTAAGCTCAGGGCTCTGGGTGCAGAGTGGCAGCGAGGAACGAGGTGGTTAGACATTGACTTCCACTTTCGGTGCATTGAACGTTGCTTTATTCATTGGTTAATTTTCCTAGCAGAGCGTTGTAAACCAAGGTCGAGAGGTCCTCCTGAAGGTTCTGGCTGGGACCCATGCGGGCTCAGGGGCCCCCTCCCCGCCTCCTCCTCCTGCTCCCTCCCGCTTCGTCAGACCAGCTCCCCAGGCTGGGCTGCCTTCTCGTGGTCTGTGCCTCTGTGCAGCCCAGGGTCTGGTTTGCGTTTGCAGGACGTGGGATTGGGATAAGTGCTCGAAGGGTCCTTGCCCTCCCGGCTCCTGGTCGCTGAGCAGCCCCATGGCCATCCCTGCTTGTCGCTGTGGGTGCAGGGGCCCAGGGCCTCCAAGGCTGCTTGTGGTGGCGGGGCCCCCAGCCCCTGGCTCTCCCAGATGCTGCCCCTGCCTTTGGCCGCCTGCCCGGGCAGCCTCCCCGCCAGGCACTAGGCACCCATGGCACCCACCGGAGATGGGGAGGGCACCGTGGAAGGCTCATTCTAGCAAATGCCCTCACCGAGTTCTGTCTGGGTCCCGCCTGCCATTTTTGTGTGGGCGCTCACATAAGGAGTTACTCCATGGGAGGCTGGAAACCTCAGGGCTCTCGCCCATCCCGAGCCTTCCTCCCCTCCCCAGAGCTGGGGTCCCTGGCGGTAATGCCCTGTGCTTTGTTTGCTTTGGAGGACAGTGGCTGGGCCCCCAAGCTCACTGTCCCGGAAGCTCTGAATCAATGACAATCATTAGTAATTAAATCGGCAGCCTTAGGGACCCCAGAGTTGCTGAAGTTCTCAAAGTGAGGGGAAGGCCTGCTGTGTATCCCTGAGTGGGAAGCTCTCTGCCACCTGTGGGCCACCTTCTGAGATGGGGGGCGGCGGGGAGAAGCCCCAAGACCCCAGCCTCAGTGATAGAGAGTTTAGAAGTGCCTCTGACCCCCAGCGTAACTCCAGCAACTCCTTGCTGCTGCTTGTTATGATCTAGGCTTAGGGATTCATGTGGTTGCAAGTTCCTCTTCCCTGCTGCTGGCCTCGCTGAAATGTTACGTTTCAGTCTCTCCCCTTTTCCAGTTTCTTCCCTGCTGCCACCTTCCTGTCTCAGCCGTCACAGGTGGGTGCTGTAGGCACAGTTTTCAGGACAAACAGATCCCATCACAGTGCCCAGCCCCCCTGAGGACTCCTTAGTCACTTGAAAGGCCAGGACATTCCCCTCCAGCTCTGCTCCCTCTTCCTAATCCTGAAATGAAAACTCCCCAGAGGAGCAAGCTGAGGTCTTTCTTCTAGCCCCCGTTCCTTTGGGCATCAGGGTGCTGGAAAAACGACTGTGACAGAGGATAGAAACGGATGGGGAGACACCGAGGGAGCCAGGCCTGCTGTGGGAGGAGGCGTTACATTGGGGCCACTGCCCCCAGCTGTTTGATCTTCTCTTCTGAAGCTTTGTCTGGAAGCAGGACCTCCACAGTGAAGCTGACCTTCTTGGCGTGAATGAAGCTGTAGGTGTTGTCAAACCGCAGGACATCTGAGGGGGAGGCAGAAAACAGGACATTCAGGCAACCCTGGCCAAGGGCGTGGGGACCACGAGCTTTGTTGACTGAGCAAGGCCAGGTGTAGGTACTGAGGATGATGGTAGCGTAAGCAGTGGCCCTTCACCTTCTACCTGGATGGAAAAGGTGTTCCTAGAACATGCCAAGCGCCAGGTGAGTGAGCGAGAACCGCTTCTGTAAAGCGTGGAAAGAGCGCCCTGTGGAGTGAAGTTATGCAAAAGGCCTTCTGGAGGAGTTAGAGCTTGAACTGGGCCCTGAATGTGAGGCGTAGAGCACAGTTGGCACAGCCCAGTGGTTTGAACATCGACCTAGGAACCTGCAGGTCTTGGTTCAATTCCCGGACAGGGCACATGCCCGGGTTGCCGGCTGGATCCTCAGTGGGTTGTGCAGAAGGCAGCCTATTAATAATTTTCATTATTTTTTAATATTAATATGTTTTATTGATTTTTTACAGAGAGGAAGGGAGAGGGATAGAAAGTTAGAAACATCGATGAGAGAGAAACATCGATCAGCTGCCTCCTGCACACTCACTATTGGGGATGTGCCCGCAACCAAGGTACATGCCCTTGACTGGAATCGAAGCTGGGACCCTTGAGTCCACAGGCCGATGCTCTATCCACTGAGCCATACGGGTTAGGGCAATGATTCTCATTACTGACGTTTCTGTCTGTCTCCCTCTCCCTTCCTCTCTGAAATCAATAAAAGCGAGGAGCAGCATTCATAGCAGCCGCCATTGTTACAGTAATCAGGGGAATGGTAAGGATTGCTCTTAATGAGTCAGCATTGGGTGGGTGATCTACATGTGCTGTTTCACTATTTCTCAAAATAACTATGAGTTCAGCATGAGTCCTGTCTGACATCCTATAAAAAAGGAGGTCACCGTGTCACACGGCGAGGAAGTGATAGAACTGGAATTTCCTTCTGGTCCCAATGGCTGCCTACCTGGGCCCTGGAAAGCCCGGCCCTAGCCCGTTTCTGACCAGAGGTGAACGGGGCAAACGTTCTGAAGCAGGAACGTGTCCCCCGGGAAGATACGTGGGCAGGGATGTGCGTGGCGCCCCTGATTGGGAGACGAAACGCTTGGGAAAATCTCCAGTGTTCTAAGGAGCATTGCTCAAAAGGTTTATATTGCAATCCATATGATGAAAGGCTGTTCTGATGGTAA
Organism: Antrozous pallidus; assembly: GCA_027563665.1. Lineage (NCBI taxonomy): Eukaryota > Metazoa > Chordata > Mammalia > Chiroptera > Vespertilionidae > Antrozous > Antrozous pallidus. Next base: position 3,429,299 of record CM050528.1, read on the forward strand.
AAGAAAGAAGTTAGGCCGAAACCGGTTTGGCTCAGTGGACAGAGCGTCGGCCTGCGGACTGAAGGGTCCCAGGTTCGATTCGGGTCAAGGGCATGTACCTTGGTTGTGGGCACATCCCCAGCGGAGGGTATGCGAGAGGCAGCTGATCGATGTTTCTCTCTCATCGATGTTTCTAGCTCTCTATACATTTTTAATAATAAAAATAAAGTAAGATAATGATCATTTTACAACCAGCTCATTTCAATCCAGGGTCACTGGAGACCAGAGCCACTCCCCAGCCTAGGGCACATAGTGTGAGCCAATTCCATTCCAGTGACGGGCATATTCACGCCCACCCGTTCTTCTGGCATAATTGAGACACACCACTGGCCTCACGTGTCCACCTTTGCCATGTGGGAAAATCCCAAGTCCCCAGAGAAACCCACATAGACATGAGGACAGCATGTAAACGCCACCCAGACAGCCGGCTCTGGCTGGGAATTCATTTCTTTTTCTTCCCAACATTATCATGAAACAGCATCAAACAAAACGACACTATTTGAGGACCTGCCGTGGTGGTACAAAAAATGAACGCTTTCCCCCCTGACTGGTACGGCTCAGTGGACAGAGCGTTGGCCCGAGGACCAAAAGGTTCCAGGTTTGATTCCGGTCAAGGGCATGTGCCTCGGTTGCGGGCACTTCCCCAGCGGGAGGTGTGCAGGAGGCAGCTGATTGATGTTTCTCTCTCATCGATGTTTCTAACTCTGTCCCTCTCCCTTCCTCTCTGTAAAAAATCAATTATATTTATATATATATAAATGAACGCTTCTCTCTAAGTTTCCTACCAGAGATAACTACCATGAGCATCCTCATAAATTCCCCAGAATTATTTCCTTCATACACACTTTTTAGTAACCAATGTGAGTGTGTACCGTCTATGCTATGCTTCATGCTTTTTTTAAAAAAAAAAACATGTAAGAGACATCTTATACGTCAGCTTATTCTCATCAATGGGTATATGATGCCCCACTGTGTGGAGGGGCCGTAATTTATTTAACAAGACCTTACTAAGGCCATTAGACGTATGGCCAGTTTCCAGGTTGCTAAGCACATCCGACATCTTTGTGTGGATAGCTCCGTAGGCTTACATTTCTAGACGGAGAATCGCTGAGCCCAAGGGAATTTTCATGGGTCCTGCCGAGCTGAGTGAGGGGCAACACCTTTTCAAACGCCCATCTGCCATTCCCACGCCTCCTGCGTTAAACTTCCTGTTCACGTGACACTCCGAGGGGTCAAGGTTGGGCTTTCCCGGACCCTGCTCACCCTGTGACCCCCACGGCCCCGCCAGCCAGCCCTGCCTCTCTGACGTGTTGGGGAGAATTCCCCAGAGACGTCTGATCGCAGTCACAAACGCAGACCTGGCCCAGACAGGAAACAGCCCCCTGTCATCACCCCGCGCGGTGACTCACTGCCACCTGGTAGGTCCTGGCGAGAGTCCCACCCTGCGATTCACCAGCGACTAACCCCGCTATTGAGGTCACCCCACCTGCGCGGGGGAGGGTCGCACAGACGGGGGGGGGGGGGGGGGAGGCGGGCTCCGCGTGCGGTTCTAACAGCCTGAGAGCCCCCCCCCCACCCCCCCGTTTCTGGAGAGAGAGGGGACCTTCCAGGCAGGCGTCAGGGGCAGGAGCTTCAAGCCAGGGCGGGGGGCGCACTTACAGATGCCAGGGGTGCTGCAGGTGAGGCTGCCGTCCTCGGGCACCAGGTGGGCGTTGTACCTCTGGTTGGGCAGCACCTCCGTCATCTCCCCCGCCTTCTGCCGCTCCCCCATCTTGGTCTTCAGGAAAATCCCGAAGCCGATGTCCGAGCCTTCGGACGCAAACTGCCACCTGTGGGGGGGACAGCCGCCCTTTCAGACGCCATTAGGGCATCTCGGGGGGGGGGGGGTCCCCCGCCCTGCGGCGACTCCCCACGCCTGCCCGTGGCTGCCGGGCTCTCGGGCCTCCCGGAAGGACCCGGAACCTGCCTACCGGAGCACGCAGCCGGGGAAGAGGATCTCGTACTCCACTTGGTGGGAGGACGCTCTGGAGATCTGCACGCTGTGCTCGTACTGCTGCTTCAGCTGGTCGCGCACGTAATAGGTCTTGGGGATGTCGCCCCCCCAGTTAATCTAGGGACGGAGCGGGCCGTGAGCAGGGGTGTGTGTGCGTCGGGGAGCGGGGGGGGAGGGGTAGGGGGCGGCCTCCCCGGTCACCTCCAGCCCCCGGGGCCCGTACTTTGGATTTGCACTTGGGGTTCCCATCGGGATCGGTCATGGTGCCCCCATACTCCACGGGTATCTGGTCGGCGCTGATGTATTTCAGCAAAACTTCCTTCCAGTTTGCTGGTGGGGGAGGGGGGAGGAGAAAGAAGGGTCAGCACAGTCTACATAGAAGAGGCAGGAAAAAGTCAACAATCATCCGCCCCCTCTCCGCTCCCCCCCCAAAAAAACAAAACAAAACACACACAGGCGTTTGGAGCACCCATGTGCTCACAGCACATTCCCCTGTTCAGGGGCAGCCCTGGCCTGCCCTGCCCGGGGTTGGGGGGAGGGGGTCAGGCAACCTGGGTCCCCATTGCCTCTGGCCAGGCTCTGGTGGGAGTGATGTGACCTTGAGAAGGTATTTATTTATTTATTTATTTATAAAATATATTTTATTGATTTTTTACAGAGCGGAAGGGAGAGGGCTAGAAAGTCAGAAACATCGATGAGAGAGAAACATCGATCAGCTGCCTCTTGCACGCCCCCTACTAGGGATGTGACTGCAGGAACCAAGGTACATGCCCTGGACCGGAATCGAACCTGGGACCTCTCAGTCCGCAGGCCGACGCTCTCTCCACGGAGCCACACCGGTTTCGGCTTGAGAGGGTATTGAAAGGGCCCTGCACCTGGGAGAGTGGCTCATCCCTCCCCGGGAGGGGACGTGCACATTGGCAGTGCGACCGGGAGGGAACGAAGCAGAGGGAAGGGCACGCCCTGCGGCGGGACCGGGTGTGCAGGCGCACCGTGCCCCTCGTTTCCTCCCCTCCTTTCGCTGCACACGGTGGGCTCGGCTGTGACCGAGCGAATGCACGCGTCACTGTGGAGCGACCCCTGAACATGGGTTCTCCTGACTCAGTCCCAGCCAGGATGTCACATCTGCTCTTGGTTTTTGTGGGTTTTTTTAAGACCATTTAGGGGTTCCTTTTTTTTTTGTTTGGTAACCAAGCCCTTTCCTGACTAGCAGAGTTTGACTCTAGTGCCACCGATGCTGCGTCCCAGGTCTCCGCCGTCCCAAGTCCGCAGTGAATGGCAGCCAAGGACAATATTGTGACGGCGGACACCTTTCCGGGCTAACGCGAAAGCCACAGGGAGGCAGCAGCTCCGAGTCACGGGTCCAGGCCGGTGGACTCCGGCCCCCACGGACGCCGACTGGAAAGAAGCCCACAGAGGCCGTGGGAGGGTCTCGCAGCCCGAGCATGGCAGGGGGGCGCCAGTCCCTGCAGCCCCTGTGGTCTCGGGGCGATGTCACCCGTGCTGCTGAGCTCCAGCACCCGGCCCGCATGGCTGCGTTCCCTCCCCTGGCCAGGAGCCTGTGCGGGGGGCCCGCGGCGGGTCTGGCTGGGAGGGTTTGGGGCGCGGGGGGGGGGGGGGGGGGGGAGAACAGACTGCACCTCCTCCGCGGCCCGGCGGCCAGCAGACCTAACTGTCTCGGGCTCGCGGTGGGCGGGCGGCGGCAGCTCAGACGCAGAAACCACCGAGCCTTGTGGGATGCTGTGGGTCTTCCCCCGGCGCAGGGCAGAGCTGGGGTCGGGGCGGGGGAGCTCTGCCCATCTCGCAGGCAGAGGCGCCGAGGCGGGCAGGGGCAGAGCCCGGACCGGAGTCCGGAAGCCCCAGGCTTTCCCGACGCCCCGCTCCGAGCCCAGGCCCCGCCGGCCGGCACGCACCGGGCAATAATCCGCTTGCCGCGTGTTGCCTAAAGGTGAACATTGAGAAACCGTCCGGATCCCCGTTTCCCCTCGCCCATGCGCATGTCCGGAGGTGTCCTGAGTCTCCCGCGATCGACCTGGTCCCCAGCTACCCTTCCAGCCCCGTCCCCCACCCGCCACTCCGGCTCCAGCAAAAGGGGCTCAGGCTGGGCCCTGGCTGCTGGTTTCCCTTGTGCCCTGATGTGCGCCCTGCCTCCTTACGAACCCAGCCCCTGCCCACCTGCTTCTCTCTCTCTCTCTCTCTCTCTCTCTCTCTTAAATATATTTTATTGTTTTTTTACAGAGAGGAAGGGAGAGGGATAGAGAGTCAGAAACATCGATGAGAGAGAAACATCCATCAGCTGCCTCCTGCACACCCCCCACTGGGGATGTGCCCGCAACCAAGGTCCATGCCCTTGACCGGAATCAAACCTGGGACCTTTCAGTCCGCAGGCCGACGCTCTATCCCCTGAGCCACACCGGTTTCGGCTCCACCTGTGTCTCTGTCCACCCCCACGATCGATCTCGTCTCAGTCTCCCTGCTGGGCTCCTCTCTCCCTGCCTGGCTGACCCCCAGTGCCCCGTCTCCGTTCTCCTGGGGGGCAGCCTTCTGTTCTCAAGGTCTTCGCTGCTGCTGCGTTTGATGGCTCCCACATTCCCCGGGGCTGGAGTTCTCAGCTTCCGGCTCAAGTATCCCCAATGTCTGTATATCTCACACTCTTTTTTTTTTTTTTTTTGGTAATGTTTTTTATTGATGTCAGAGAGGAGGGGACGGAGAGAGAGAGATATAGAAGCATCAGTGATGAGAGAGAATCACGGATTGGCTGCCTCCTGCACGCCCCACACTGGGAATCAAGCTCACCACCCGGGCAGGTGCCCTTGACTTGGATTTGAACCGTGCTCTCCTGGTTCCCAGGTTAACGCTCACCCACTGGGCCACAGGGCCGGGCTCACACACTCTCTGGAAGCTCAGCCTCCAGCTCCTTCTTCCCCCGCCGTCCTCCACTGACCTCATTGCGTCAGAGCGACCGCGCTCGGCGGGCAACCCGCACCCTACTCGGGGAACGTCATTCTCGGTTTCTCTTCCTCCTCGCCTGCATCCCGTGGTTCGGGTTCTGCTGTGTGGCTTCCCAAAGCAGTCCCCGGCCCGCCCTCCGCTCCTGCTGCCCGGGCTGTGGCCACAGAGGCCACCGGGGATCCGCCCGTCACCGTCTCCCCAGTGAGAGGCGCCCCTGCGTCAGATCCGACCGGCTGCTCCCCGCTCGGAACTCCCCGCCGGCTCCGTCGCCCAGCCCCTCGGCCCGGGTCCTCCGTGACCTGCTCCCGGCTCCCGCCTCCCTCCTCAGCCTCACCCCCGCCCTGCGCTCTGGTGCCACGGGGCAAGAGGCCTTTGCTCAATGCTGTTCCCTTGGCCTTGCCCCATCCGGCTCCTCTTACCCCACGGCGCCCGCCGGGCCGAGGGAGGCTCACCTCCCGCCCAGATCGAGTGGCCCTGGTGACTCCCGGCCCCGAGAGGCCCGGAGCGCCGAAGGGACTGGGTCCAGTTCACCTCACGCAGGGCCTGGCACCTGGTGAGGGCTCCCCCATCACCTGTGGCACCTGCTCCGGGCCATCGCTAGCACCTTCCCTGGCTTGGATCATCGCTTCCTCTCCAAGACCTTCTCTCTCCCGTGCCCCCCCCCCCCCCCCCCCCCCCCGTAAGCTCCTGATGGCAACGCCCAGCATGCCGTCCGTTCATCTCTGAATCGACGGTGCCGGGCTCAGCACCTTCTCCTAGCCCGGCGGTGGGCAAACTCCTTAGTCCGCAGAGCCAAACAGCAACAGGACCACGACGGACATTTCCTGGGAGAGCCAACTTTTTTCACACGTGAACGTCTTCGAACGCCCACGTCTTCGACACAGACGCGCCCAGGCCGGGTCTTCTGTGGAAGAGCCACCCTCCAGGGGCCCCGGAGCCGCCAGTGGCTCGCGAGCCGCGGTTTGCCGGCCACTGCCCTCGCCGGTTTGGCCCAGCGGCTAGAGTGTCTGCCCACGGACGCAAGGGTCCCGGATTCGATTCCGGTCAAGGGCATGTCCCTCGGCCCTGGTTGGGGGGGGGGGGGCTGTGCTGAAGGCAGCCCGCCGATGTCTCCCTCTCTCTTTCTCCCACCTTCTCTCCCCCTTTCTCCCAAGTCAACGGGGAAATACCCTCGCGTGAGGGTTAGCGGTAACTACGTAAAACACGCTGAAAAGAGAGGACACGGGCAGGAAGACCCTCGCCCAGCCCCGGCCCGCTCCCGGGCCGCCCAGGTGGCTGTGGCCCCCAAAGCCGCCTGCGGGGCCGAGACAGCCCGGCCACTCACCTCCCAGCACGTTGATCTTCTTGCGCGTCTCCTCGCTCAGGAAGGGTTTGACCAGGTTGAAGGCCACAGGAAACAGCTTGGGGGCTGGAAGGGAGGCCGCGGTGAGGCTGCGAGCGGCGCCCGACCTGTGGCCCCGTGTCGGCCCGCACGCACCCGAGGGGCAGCCCGGGTGTGAGGCTCGGCGCGGGCACCCCTTTCATCTCCAGCTGCGCCCCTTTCATCTCCAGCTGCGCCCCTTTCATCTCCAGCTGCGCCCCTTTCATCTCCAGCTGCGCCCCTTTCATCTCCAGCTGCGCCCTCTGCAGGGCGGGCAGAGTCCGGTGGGTCTCCCCGGGCTGCCTGGCGGGGGGGGGGGGGGGGGGGGGGGGGCGGGGGCGGGGGCGGGGACCGGTGCATCCTAAACGCAGCACGGACCCCAGAAAGCCGCCTGCGCACGCCCAGGGCCCTCAGCTCCCCTGCTCCCGCCAAGGTCCCCACTCACCTTTAATGACAAAGAGACGCTTCAGCGTTTCGGGGTAGTTGTCCTCCACCATGCACAGAAACTGCGGGAATGAGGCAGCGCATCTGTGGGGGCAGACCTCAGGGCCAGCCTGTGCCCCCCCACCCCCGCCTCGCCCACCCACAGGGCATCCCAGCAGAGGGGCCCCCTCCCCGACGCTCTCTCTGCTCCCCAGTCCCGCCCCTCACCTCTCCTCTCTCTGCTCCCCAGTCCCGCCCCTCACCTCTCCGTAGGTCTCCACCGCCGGCTTCCAGAGATGCTTGAGGCCCAGGCCCTCGCAGTCATAGATCATGGTGATGCTATCTATCCTCTTCCCCGTCTGCGGCACAGGGATCAGAAGCACCGTCACCCAGGCTCCCGCCCCAGGAGCCCACCTGGTCCAGGGCCAAGGCTGATGGCATCACGCGCTCACAGTGCAGCCGGAGAGGGGGACATGGGCAGGGCCCTACGGAGCTGTCCCCGCTCCCTCTTCAGCCGCAGCCCCTGCCATCCCCCGCCCTGCACCCCACAGCTGCCTGTGCCCCGGCGAGCAAGGCCTTTGCTCCACGCTGTCCCTCCAGCCCGCAGCAGCGCTGCCTTCTTCACTCGGTTATGCTTATCCATCGGCTATGCTTATCCGTCGGCTACGCTTATCCGTCCGCTACACTTATCCGTCGGCTACGCTTATCCGTCGGCTACGCTTATCCATCGGCTACGCTTATCCGTCGGCTACGCTTATCCGTCGGCTACGCTTATCCGTCGCGCCTGGCTGAGGGAGGCCTCGCCTCTTCCCCAGCTCAAGTGGGCGTGGCGTCTCCCTTCCCAAAAGGCCCAGAGCTCTTGCCCGGCCCATGTGGCTCCGCGGTGGAGCGTCCACCTGTGAACCGGGAGGTCGGGGTTCGATTCCCGGTCCGGCACACGCCTAGGTCGTGGCTCCATCCCCGGTGTGGGGCGTGCAGGAGGCAGCCGGTCCATGGCTCTCTCTCATCACTGCTGTTTCTCTCTCTCCCTCTCTCTGCCTCTCGGCAATCGATAAAAACACGTATCTTATTGTATTCAGAATATATTTTATCGACTTTTTACAGAGAGGGAGGGAGAGGGACAGAGAGTTAGAAACATCGATGAGAGAGAAACATGGATAACGCTGCCACCTGCACACCTCCCGCTGGGGATGTGCCGAAGCCAAGGTACATGCCTTTGATCGGAATCGAACCCGGGACCCTTCAGTCTGCAGACCGAAGCTCTACCCACTGAGCCAAACTGGTTAGGGCTAAAAATACATATTTAAAAACAAAACAAAACAAAAAAAGGCCTAGAGCTCTTCCAGGGACTTGGCCGAATTCACCTTCGCAGCGTTGTCTCCTGCCCGGGTTTTCCCCGTGGATTTAAGCATCGCGAGCCCCACTGCGGCCCAGGCAGTCCCCCCTCACCCCCACCCTGCATCTGCCTGGCTGTCCGTGTTCTCGGCCAGTAAACCCCGGGAGGATCCGGATGGCACCCGAGGGCCCCGGCTTCCGCAGCCGGACCTGGCGGCCTCCCTGCTCCTCCGTGGGCAGCGCCAGCGGAGCGCTCGGCCCGTGCGGCTTACGCGGCCGGCTCTCTCGTGCACAGAGGTGCCCTCTGTCCAGCCTGGTCCTCCCGGGCGCATCCCAACCCTCTGCCTCTCCGCCTCCCCGGCCCCGGGTCCCCGCACACACCAGCCCCCAGGAACCCCGTGCGGGTGACGGCGGAGAGCCGGCCGCACGCCGGTTGCACCCTGTCTTGGGTCCTGACGGCCGCCGGAGGGGGAGGGAGCAGGAGAGACCCCGGCGGCAGCCCCGGCTTGCTCTCCGGCGCCTTCCTCAGCGGGGAAACCGGGTATCCGGGCGCGTGTGTTTCGAATACAGAGGCAGGCCCCCGACTCGCCTTTTCCGTCTGGTGTTTGCACTCCCGCACCAGCCGCTCGCAGTCCCGCATCTTGGTCTTGAGCAGGTCCTGTTTGGTGGCCGAGAGGAGCAGACCCCTGGCGTCCAGGGGCCCCACGATGTCGTACCAGATGGGAGAGCCCTCCTTGTCGTAGCCGCACATGCCCCCCGACAGGTACAGCCGGACCACCTGGCGAAGACACGGAGAAGGCGCCCGGTCGGCAGAGGAGGGGAACGCCATCCCCGGACCCCACAGCCTCCCGCTGGGTTCCCCAGGCTCTCCCTCCACAGCCCGCCCCCGGGGGGCCAGTGGGCACCCATCCTGGGGACCATGGGGGCCCCCTGGGCACGGTCAGAGCTTTCTTCTGGGGTTCCAGGCCCACAGACCCCGGTCACAGGTTGCGGGCCTCATGACCGCCCCTCTGTCCTCACCTCTGGTGGCTGCCAGTTCAGGACGTTGTCCGTGTCCTTCTGCTTCCGGAACTCCACGTGCTGCAAACACACAATCGGGGCTTCACACACAGGAGCCCGGCCCCGCGCGGCTCAGCGGGGGCGTGTCGCCCCAGCAAGCAAGAGGTCACCAGTTGGGCTCCTGGTCAGGGCACATGGCCGGGTTGCGGGTTGCAGGCTCGATCCCCAGATGGGACGTGCAGGAGGCAGCCAATCAATGGTTGTCTCTCATCATTGAGCTCTCTCTCCTCTCCCTTCCTCTCTGAAATCGATAAAAATATTTCCTCCCCCCCCCCCCCCAAAAAAAAGGGGAAAGCAGGCCAGGGGAACCTCTTAATAGACATCTAGCCCTAATCAGTTTGGCTCAGTGGATAGAGCATCGGCCTGCGGACAGAAAGGTCCCAGGTTCGATTCCGGTCAAGGGCATGTACCTTGGTTGGGGGGGTGGTGGCACATCCCAGTGGGGGGTGTGCAGGAGGCAGCGGATCGATGTTTCTCTCTCATGATGTGTCTAGCTTTCTATCCCTCTCCCTTCCTCTCTGTAAAAAATCAACAAAATATTTTTTTTAAAAATAGACATCTAGGCCCAGGTGACAGCATGAAGGGGTGCGTCACGAGAAAGCGACGGCGGAACACGGAGAACGGCCCGCCTCTCCGAGGTCTCGGGGAACACGCAGCCTCGGCCGGCCCAGGCCCAGGAAGCTCCGTGTTCCCAGGGAAGGGGACGCACTTTTCCCAGGGGGACCAGGCAGTGGCGGGTGGCTAACACTCGGAGCTGTCACGCCAGGCCACAGGCCGAGATGGGGGGCGAGCCCAGAGCGCTTGCGACGGGTAGACACGGGGGCAGCCACGGGATCCGGAGGCAGACGGACCTCACCTTCCGCAGCATGGCCTCGGACTTCTGCAGGTCGAAGCTCCTCGCTGCAAACAGGGAAACGTGGTCAGGGGGAGGCCAGCGGACGGGGTGTCACGGGACACAGAGCCGGTCCCTGTCCTCATTCCGAGGCCAGCTCCTCTCCGCCCACACGCAGCCCAGCTGGCTCTCGGATCAGCCTGCAGGTGGCCGCTCCCGTGAGGAGCGTCTGGAGAACCGCCGACCCCGGAGAGCAGGTCAAGGTTCGGGGCGCGGGGGAGCAGCCTCGCAGCGTCAGGCTCAGAAGCGTGGAGCCCCAGTGGGTGCAGCCAGGTGGAGGGTCTTATCTCCTCTCGGGGAAAGCGGACCCTGGACTCCCTTATCTGGCAGCCTTCCCCTGACACAACGTCAGTCTCTCCCACGGGCGGACACCCCACCCTGAGAGCCTGACACCCAGTTCAAAGGTGACCTGGCCGGCAGCCGGCGTGGCTCCGTGGTTGAGCGCTGACCTCTGAACCCGGAGGTCACGGTTCGCTTGCCGGTCGGGGCACAGGCCCGGGCTGCGGGCTCGATCCCCGGTGCGGGGCGTGCGGGAGGCGGCTGTTTCATCTCTCTCTCCCCTGACTTCCGCTCTGAAACCAATAAAAACAGACCGTATATATTTTTAAAAAGATGAACATAGCCGAGACCGGTCTGGCTCAGTGAATAGAGCGTCGGACTGCGGACTGAAAGGTCCCGGGTTCGATTCCGGTCAAGGGCATGGACCTTGGTTGCAGGCGCATCCCCAGTAGGAGGTGTGTGTGCAGGAGGCAGCTGATGGATGTTTCTCTCTCGTCGATGTTTCTGACTTTTCTATCCCTCTCCCTTCCTCTCTGTAAAAAAATCAATAAAAAGTATTTTAAAAAATAAAAAATAAATAAAAAGATGAACAAAGCTGCCCCATCATCCGGGGGAGAGCTGGCCGAAGAGCATCCCAGTAGGATGGAGGGGTTAGTGAGGGTTCAGGGACAGACGCCTCCCCGAGTGGGACACAGGGGGCCCTCCTGCCAGGGTTCCCGGAGAATTTCACATTCACGTTCACCGAGGCCAGCTTTATCTTATGCACAAACCAACCAACCCCCAAAGTTGTCCTGCTGAAGCCCTGACCCCCACAGCCACCGGCTCCCGGGCGGGCTGAGTTGCCCTCTGCCCTCGGTCCTCCCTGTGACCCCGAGGGAAGATCCACGCCGAGATGCTTTGGGAGCGGCTGTCAGGCGCGTGACGACTTTCCCGAGACTGGCCAGGACTGTGCTGCCCCCCGAGTCCCCTCCGCTGCCCACCCGTGGCTCCTTCCGCCATTCCTCACAGCTCCGGCTCAAGCTCACCCGCGTAACTCAGAGCCCCCCCTCCACCGCGGGGTGCAGAGCTGAGCATGGCGCCAGGTGCGGCCTCCCCTTCTCCGGGAAAGCCCAACGGTCATTCCCTGCACGCAGGGGGAACTCAGAGTCAACGGAACCCCGCCAAGCCTTCACCCCCGCTGTGGCGAGGTGGTTTTCTGGCTCCACCCCGACCCAAGTGCATCTTGTTGCCCGTCAGCTTGATTTCACCCCTCGTTGAAAGAGTCGGGGAGACAGATTCTGACCCATGCTGTCCTCTGGCCTCTGAACGGTCCCTCCCAGCTGTGAGTCCTCTGTGGATCGGACCAACCCCGAGATCTGCTGGATGGCCCTGGAGCCTGGGCCGGAGAGGCTGTCCTTGGCTTTTTTTTTTAATATATTTTTATTGACTTCAGAGAGGAAGAGAGAGGGAGAGAGAGCTAGAAACACCAATGATGAGAGAGAGTCATTGATTGGCTGTCTCCTGCACACCTCCCACTGGAGATCAAGCCTGCAACCTGGGCGTGTGCCCTTGACTGGAATCGAACCCAGCACCTTCCATCCGCAGGCCGATGCTCTATCCACTGAGCAAAACTGACCAGGACTGGTCCTTTACTTTAAATATTTAAATATATATCTATATTATTGGCCGAGACCGGTTTGGCTCAGTGGATAGAGCGTCGGACTGGGGACTGAAGGGTCCCGGGTTCGATGGCAGTCAAGGGCATGTTCCTTGGCTGCGGGCACATCCCCAGTGGGGGGCGTGCAAGAGGCAGCTGATGGATGTTTCTCTCTCATCGATGTTTCTGACTCTCTATCCTCTCCCTTCCTCTCTGTAAAAAATCAATAAAATATATTAAAAAAATAAAAATATATATATATTATTGGTTTCAGAGAGTAAGAGAGAGGGAGAGAGAGAAACTTCAATGATGAGAGAGAATCATGGGGCGGCTGCCTCCTGCACGCCCCCCACTGGGGACGGAGCCCACAGCCCAGGCCTGTGCCCCGACCGGGAATCGAACCCTGACCTCCTGGTTCCTAGGCTGACGCTCAGCCCCCTGAGCCCACGGGCCGGGCGGCTCTCTGGTCTTCTAAGCGCTGCTCCCAGGGCTGCCCCAGCATATCCCCAAACATGGGGCGCTCAGGACGCCCCCGGAGGCCCGACCTGCGCCCCGCCTTTCATCGGCGCCGGACACGCGTGTGCAGGACCGCACAGTCCTCGCTCTGCACCCCCGTCGTGTGCCGGCGTGGCAGCTGGGGCAGCGTTTAGAGGAGCACCGTCCAGGTTTGCAGCTCAGCCTCTCCCCACCCCTGCCCGACCTGGACCGAGAGCCTGCACTTCCCCGGCGGAACCGTCTCGCGGGCTGGAAACCCGTGGAGGACGCCGGCAGCCGGCTGTCGTGACGGGGAGCGTGTGGAAGCGGGATCCTCCGGAGGAGGGACACCCCTCACTGGGAGAAGAGACCTTATCTCCCCGGCGAACAGGAGTGGCGCTGGACTGTGAGCCCCCTTATCTCAGGGTGGCTCTCATCGCACCCTTATCTGCCAGGGTCCAACATCCAGGGGCTTCGAGGGCCCCCCCTCAGCCGCCGCTCGCCTCCGACAGCACCTGCCGGGCCCCTCCCCACGCCTGCGGGGTCAGCCCCCCACCCCCGGGGGGGCTCCTGCTGTCCTGGTCGGGGGAGCAGCTCAGAGTGTGACTTGGGCCCCGGCTAGTGTGGCTCAGTGGATAGAGCGTCGGCCCTAGGCCTGCGGGGTTCCGGGTTCGATTCCGGTCAAGGGCACGCACCTCGGCTGCAGGGCTCGAGTCCCAGGCCGGGTCGGGGTGCGTGTGGGAGGGGAGCGGTCGATGCGTCTCTCACATCGATGTTCCTCTCTCTGTGTCTCTCCGCCTCCCTTCCACTTCCTCCAAAAAACCAATGGAAAAGTATCCCGGGGTGAGGGTTAACCAATAAACAAACAAACAAATTTGTAGCCGAAACCGGTTTGGCTCAGTGGCTAGAGGATCGGCCTGCAGACTGAAGGGTCCCAGGTTCGGTGAGAAGTGTGGTTTCAGAGAGCTGTGAACAGCAAAGCAGCTCTCTCTCTGTCTCCTTCTTTAAAATATATTTTTGTTGATTTCAGAGAGAGGAAGGGAGAGGAAGATAGAAACATCAGCCTTAATCTTTTTTGGCTCAGTGGCTAGAGCGTCGGCCTGCGGACTGAAAGGTCCCAGGTTCGATTCCGGTCAAGGGCATGGACCTTGGCTGCGGGCACATCCCCAGTGGGGGGTGTGCAGGAGGCAGCTGATGGATGTTTCTCTCTCATCGATGTTTCTAACTCTTTATCCCTCTCCCTTCCACTCTGTAAAAAAAAATCAATAGTGTATTTTTAAAAAGATAATTAAAATTTTTTTAAAGCTAATAAAAATAAAGGAAGAAGCGTCAAACGGGTGGCTCGGGGCTGTGCCTGAGAAGCCCACCCAGGAGCCACCATCCCCGTTTCTCACGTGACCCCTCCTTAGGCCTGGAGAACAAGGCCACCCAGACCTGCTCTGCTCCCTCCGAGGGTTCCGCCACTTCCGGTGTTTATCTTGCCACCCGACTCTCCTCCTGGAGTGCCCGGAGCCCAGCCGCCCACGGGGAGCGGGGAGCGGCCCTGGAGCCTCGGGTGTGTGCTCTCAGGGCCCGAAGCCAGGAGGACACTGAGTCTGCCTGGTGGGGAGCGGGCAGGATGGAGCCCAGCTCACACCGGGGTTGGAAGAAGCCATTCCACGGCATGCACCTTGCAAATGCTCCCTTGAGAACCGAAGGGGGGAAAGGAAAGGTTTCAGAGAGAGAGAGAGAGAGAACAAAAGCCCTAATTGAAATTCTCAGCAGAGTCTGGCCAGCCTGAGCTCCTGCCCGGGAGATGGGGGGCACCAGGAGGGGCCTCCTCTGTCCGCAGAGGCGCGGCTTGGCGTGGGGGCGGCTGTGGCTTCCTGGAGGGGACACCGGTTTCTGCCCCGATTCTGCTTCACACGAGCTGTGTGTGCCTTCAGGGGAGTGCCCTCCCCCTCTCCGAGCCCCCGTTTTCTCATCGGGCGCATGAGGGTGGCCGCGCTCTGCAATGGTCCTGCAGAGAGAGAGGTGGTCCCAGGCCGGGGCGCTGCGGGTGCCTGGGAGACGGGCGGCAGGAACCCAGGCTGACCTCGCCTTAGACCAAAGAGAGCGCCTGGCTGGTGTGGCTCAGTGGATAGAGCGTCGGCGTGCGGACTGAAGGGCCCCGGGTTCGATTCCGGTCAAGGGCACATGCCTGGGTTTCGAGCTCAATCCCCAGGCGGGGAGCGTGCAGGAGGCAGCCAATCAATGATTCTCCCTCATCATTGATGTTTCTATCTTTTCTTAAAAAATATATATTTTGTTGATGTTTTACAGAGAGGAAGGGAGAGGGATAGCGAGTTAGAAACATCGATGAGAGAGACACCGATTCCGCTGCCTCCTGCACACCCCCTCCCCCCCACACACACACTGGGGATGTGCCCGCAACCAAGGTACATGCCCTTGACCGGAATCGAACCCGGGACCTTTCAGTCCGCAGGCCGACGCTCCATCCACTGAGCCAAAAAGATTAGGGCTGATGTTTCTATCTTCCTCTCCCTTCCTCTCTCTGAAATCAACAAAAATATATGTTAGAGAGAGAGAGAGGGAGGGAGGGAGAGAGAGAGAGAAAGAGAGAGAGAGAGCGAGGGCTGCTTTGCGCTCACGGCTCTCTGAAACCACATTTGTCCGCCTGACAGCAGCCGGGTAGTTGGTCTGATGGTCGACAGCTGGCCCTTTAAGGCCCTGCTGGTTTCTCCCTCTCTCCACCACCCACTTGTAGCTACAGCCGTCAGTAAACTCTGGGCCCAAACACCCTCTGGCGGGGCGGGGGTTGTGGCTTTGTAGGTTGTTTGAGGGGAAAGAGCAAGTGGCACTTCCAGAGGCGCGGCCCCACGTGGCCCTCCCGGTGGCACCTGCCCTGGGGCACCTGTGCGGAGTTTCTGGGAACGGACGCCAGTCTATTCCCTGTCTGCACGGGAAAGGGAAACCCAGCTCCTCACTGCCCAGAACTCTGTGCATGTGTGTGCAGGAGCGTGTGCGTGTGTGTGCATACGTGTGAGTACGTGTGCGCGTGTGTGTGTACGTGTGCGCGCATGTGTGTGCGTGTGTGTGTATGTGTGCGTGTGTGTATGTGTGCGTGGGAGTGTGTGCATATGTGTGAGTGTGTGTGTGTGCACATGTGTGAGTGTGTGTGTGCGTGTGTGTGTGCGTGTGGACTCTGCAGGCACCGGCTGAGCACTTGGGGTGCGTGGGGCGCGCTGATTGTCATGTATCTGTTAGATAAGGAACCGGGCACGATTTGTACTTTAATTTTTGAACTATGGCTCCACATCACAACTTAATCTCTGCTAATCTGAGAAAGTGGAATTTATTCTCTTATTGTTTTTATGCCTGGCGATACAGTTTCCATAAAACTCAAAAACAAAAGTGCGCCGAGCCGGTGTGGCTCTGGGATGAGCGTTGACCTATGACCCAGGAGGTCCCGTCCGACTCCTGGTCCGGGCACACGCCCGGGTTCGAGTGAGCGGGAGGCAGCCGACCCGTGATTCTCTCTCTCTCTCCCCCCCCTTCCTCTCTGAAATCAATAAAATGTATTTTTAAACACGGGGGGAAAGGTGTCACAAGAAGCAGAGGAAGGCAGGTGAGTGGGGTCTCCGAAGAGGACGGGTCAAGAGCGGAAGGGTCAGGCGTTAGGGTGAGGGGGTGAGTGGGACCCCGATGCGAACAGACACGTCAGAGCTCTGCCGCCCCACGGCTTGCGATGGGCAGCGAGGCCTGTCTCGTCCCGCCGTCCGGAGAGGGGGCGAGGGCAGAGCTCCCGGCCCGGGGCCATGGCCAGGCTGGAGCAGGAGGAGAACTGGAACTCGGGGCTCCGGGGCCTGGCGGCGGCTTGAGGGAGGTCTTGTCCACCTCGTCAGACCCAGTCACCCTATGGTCCCCACCTGCCAGCTGCCTCCCAACAGGCCACAGAGGGTCCCCGCCTCTCTCGTAAGCCGGGGCGCTGGTTCTAAACCTGCCTCCGCCCCCCAGTCCCACAGGCCCGGGCCTTTCCCCGAGCCCCTCGGCGACAGCGTGGACGGGGAGAGAGCGCCGGCCGGGACTCGGCCACCCCCGCTCTCGTCCCCACGCTCTGCCTGCAGCCCACGCGCTGTGTGACTCGGGGCGCGTGACCTCACCTCTCCGGGCCTCTGTGTCCTCTCCCCAGGGGGAGGGGGAGGTTACGTAACTGCCGGGGCCCTTTGGCCCCTAAGGGCTGGCAACTCCGGGTTCTCAGATTTGCCGGCCCGGTGGCCCGGTGTCCGGGGTGCTATGGGGTGACCCGCCCCGCCTCCCGCAGCCCCTGTCCCCTCACCTCGGAGCCAGCGCAGCAGGAAGTGGTCGTCTTGGTCCGGCAGGGCGGGCAGCACGTCCCGGACATTCTCCCGGAACTGTGGGGAGGCAGGGGTGAGTGACAGGCCCGGCAGCTGCCCTCTGCCCGGGGCTCTCCGTTTCCCCGCCACCCCCTCCACCACAAGTCAACTCTGCAGACGCTGCCTGCGCACGGGGCTGCGGGGGGCACTCTGTCTGCCCTGCGAGTGGGAGCCGGGCGGCAGGAGGGGCGGGGAGGGAGGGAGACGATGCACCTGCCCGGCTGTGGGAGTCTGTCTTAGCCCACTGAGATGGCAGACCCCGCGGCACACGCCGGCATCACTGACCAGGTATCCCCCCCGTGCCCAGTGCTGAACTCGGCACTTATCTTTTTTATTATTATTATCATTGATTTTTTACAGGGAGGAAGGGAGAGGGAGAGAGAGTTAGAAACATGGATGAGAGAGAAACATCCGTCAGCTGCCTCCTGCACACCCGCTATTGGAGATGCGCCTGCAACCAAGGTCCACGCCCTTAACCGGAATCGAACCCGGGACCTTTCAGTCCGCAGGCTGACGCTCTGTCCACGGAGCCACGCCGGTTTCAGCTCAGCCCTTATCTTATTCCTGCCTCACTCACAGTCCCTAGAGGTACTCCTGTCCCCATTTTATAGACGAGGGAGTCGGAGCTCAGAGAGGTTAAGAAACACACCCGAGGTTAAACAGCAGAGCTGGACGCAAACCGGGTCTGTCGGGGGCCAGAGCGTGCGCTCCTTCGCGGTTTTCCAGCCCCCCCCCAACCCCCAAACCCCACTTGGCGATGGAGGGAGAGCAGAGCAGAGGGAAGGGGGAGTGTGAGTCTGACCGGGGCCAGGAACAGGTGGTCTCACATGACTTCACACATGCCTTAAACGGCATTTGACCCCGGTTGGCGGGGCTCAGCGGCTGAGCGCTGGCCTGTGAGCAGGAGGCTGAGGTTCGAGTCCCGGTCAGGGTGTACCCCAGCTTCTGGGCTTGATTCCCCACGGGGGTCTGGGGGGGGGGGCGCGCAGGAGGCAGCCGATCAGTGATTGTCTCTCAACATTGATGTTTCTCTCTCTCTCCCTCTTCATTCCTCTCTGAAATTAATAAAAACTATTTTTTGAAAAATAGCATTTGAGCCCTAACTGGTGTGGCTCAGGGGATAGAGCGTCTGACTGTGGACTGAAAGGTCCCGGGTTCGATTCTGGTCAGAGGCATGTACCTTGGCTGCAGGCACATCCCCAGTAGGAGGTGTGCAGGAGGCGGCTGATCGATGTTTCTAACGCTCTATCCCTCTCCCTCCCTCTCGGTTAAAAACCAATGAAACATTTTCTTTTTCAAAGTGGCATTTGAGCTGGTCTTGAAGGACATCCAAGGCTCTCCGGGTGGAGGGGACGGTCCAGTGGGAGCCATGCAGGTGGGAAGAGGCAGGGGGTGTCACACGGGGAACGTGGACAGTGACCCCACGGGCTGGCCACACCCACTTCCAACGGTTCACCGCCCTGGATGGGAGCACACCTGCTGCCAAGCCCTCCCGGGGCCCCGCGCTCCCTGCCACTCACCTCTCCCTGTCACTGACCCGCAGGGCAGCGCAGAGGGGCCAATGGGCACCGGCCGCCTCCGCCCCCCGCCCGGGGCGGCCAAGGACTCAGGCCATCCATCCCCCAACCACCAGCTGCCAGAAGCCCAGGCACACGGCTCAGCCAGGGACCCGGCACGAAGCCGCCATTGACCGAGGACCCTCCCCAGCCCCCGGTTCCCAGTGAAATCACCCCCTCATCGAATCTCTTATCTGCCTGGCCCCCCCTGCAGGTTGGCAGCGCCACCCCGAACCTTCCTTTCCAGCCAGCCTCCCTGGGACGGGGGCGGGGTGGGGGGGTGGCGGGGGGACCTGCCTCGGCCTCCGTTCCCCTCGCCGTCCCCAGCCA
Source organism: Antrozous pallidus (assembly GCA_027563665.1). Taxonomy (NCBI): domain Eukaryota; kingdom Metazoa; phylum Chordata; class Mammalia; order Chiroptera; family Vespertilionidae; genus Antrozous; species Antrozous pallidus. Next base: position 3,448,003 of record CM050528.1, read on the forward strand.
CGGAGCCTGCAGACCTCGAGACCCGACCCAATGAGCCCAGGCTCCGAGAACAGTCGACCTCGCTCACCCCAGCCTGTTTGGCTCAGCGGATAGAGCGTCAGCCTGTGCACTGAAGGGTCCCGGGTTCGATTTCGGTTGAGGGCGCATGCCCAGGGGTTGCAGGAACAATCCCCAATGTGGGGTGTGCAGGAGGCAGCTGATCCCCGAATCTCTCTCATCACTGATGTTTCTAAGTCTCTTTCCCTCTCCCTTCCTCTCTGACATCAATAGAAACATATAAAGAAAAAAAAAAGAACAGCGAACTCTCCTCTTCCCAAGGGCCTCAGGGAAGTGGGGATTCAGGGGGTGCCGAGGGGGTGCCTCCTCCTCTGCCCAGGTGCCAGGCAGAGTCAGGCTGACCTCCCCGCCTGGAGAGAGCGCCCCAGACAGAGTCCCAGGCGCGAGAGGGGCGGGATTGCCGCGAAGCTTCAGTCTCCCACGAACCCCAACCTCTGAGTCACCGCGGGGATCCCAGACCTCCCTGCACAGCATCTGGTCCAGCCTCCTTCCCAGCTCATCAGGGGGCAGGCGGACGGACGGACAGATGGACGGACGTGGGCCGGCCCAAGGTCGAAGGGGGGATGTGGCCCCTGGGGGTAGGGGCCCCCCAGGGAGCTGTCCAGGGCCCTCCCCACCAGGCGCCCCTGCCCGGCCCCAGGAAATCCTCCCGGAAATGCAGGGAAACCTGGGGCCCAGCGCCCGGCCCGAGATGAATGTGGCCTTTGTGCCCCGCTCTGCCGCCAAGGGCTTCCGAGCCCCCTCGTCCTCCCAGGTGGGACCTCGGAGGGAGGAGGGCTCGCTCTCTCGGGGCTGGAGCCACCCGGCCCGGGTGTGCAAACTTCCCGGTGCCCCTCGGCGGGCGGGCACGGAGGGAGGGGGGACCGGCGGCCCCCAGGTGTCTCCAGCTGCTGCCGCTGCTCCAGCCGCCGCCTGCCCGCCTAGGACCGAGCGAGGATGGTGGCTCGCCCTGCGCCCCGGTCTCCCGGGCTCGCCGCCGCAGCCGGAGGGAGAGGGCCACCCCCGGGCCCCGGGCCGGGCCGGGATGGGATGGGGCTCACCTTGGCCAGAGCCTCCTCCTGCTTGGGGCTCAGGTCGCCGACTCTTCCGCTCATCCTGGCTCGGGCTGGGCTCGGGCGGGCGGTGGATGGAGCTCGGCTGGCTCTCTGCTGTCGGAGTCACCTCGGTCCCAGCCTTTAGCCGGGGCTGCTGGCCGGCCGCCAAGCCCCGCCTTTTAAAGGATCCCCAGGGGCGGAGCACGGGGAGGATGCTCTGACTCCCCTTCGCCTCCTGAGGTCGGAGAGAGACCTGGGCGGGAGCGCCCGGCCAAGCCCAGGCCAGAGGGCGTCCGAGGAGCAGGAAGTCTGGATCCGAGGCCCAGGTTTATCTTCGGCTCGCAGCGTGGCGGGGGGGGGGCGGGCCCCCTGAGCTCCCTGGGCCTCAGTTTCCCCATCTACGTTCTGTCCGATGGGCTCTTCTGAGGTCGGAGATCCACAGCACAGGACCTGTCTCCCCCACAGGTAGGGAGCTTGCCTGGGGGCGGGGGGGGGGCTGGGGGAGGGGGTGGAGGGATCAGGTCCCCCTTAGCCTAGCCATCACCCTGACTCTGGGGACGGTGGCATTCATGGGCCATCTCTCTGTTCAGCCCTGGGGTTTTATTTTTTGTTTGTTTGTTTGTTTGTTTTTTAATATATTTTATTGATTTTTTTACCGAGAGGAAGAGAGAGGGATAGAAAGTCAGAAACATCGATCAGCTGCCCACAACCAAGGTACATGCCCTTGGCGGGGATCGAACCTGGGACCCTTGAGTCCGCAGGCCGACGCTCTATGCGCTGAGCCACACCGGTTTCGGCCAGCCCTGGGTTTTGGACAAGGAGGACGACTGCTAACCCAGGAGGGCCTGCCTCCTCCTCAACACGGACTGGCCTCCTAGGCTGGCCTGGGCCAGGGGCAGAGGTAGCTGGTCCTCACTGGCCCAACTCCTCCTGTGCGTCAGGCGGCCCGAGGGGGCGAGGAGGTACCTCGTCTTGGTCAGTCTCCCCCCCACACCCTCCACCCCAGCTCCGTCCTTTGGGAGCTGACCTCCCAGCACTTTGCAAGCCGCCCCTAAGTTTGCTCGCAGCCTCCGCCAGCGCGGGAGAGAATCCTGCGCAGGCCGGGTTCGAGTTCTAAATCCTCCACGCGGCCACGCCTCGTCAGCGGGCCCCGTCGCCCGTCCGAATCCAAGCTCTCCACTCGCTCGGCGGAGGCGGACGATCGGGGCTTGCGGTCGGCAGGAGAGGATAAAGGGAGCTCGGGGCAGGGCCTGGCACAGGGCTCTCCCCTGCGACCCCTCCCCGGGCCCCGGGCCCCCACCTGCAGGTGGAGGTGCAGGGCGGACAAGAAGGAAGAGAGTCACGGGCTGCCCGGCCAGCCGTCGAGGCTCAGGGGTTCGGCGTTGACCTATGACCCAGGAAGTCAGGGGCACAAGCCCAGGTTTCGGGCTCGCTCTCTAGTGCGGGGCGTGCAGGAGGCGGCCCGTCAGTGCTTCTCTCTCATCATTGATGTTTCCGTCTCTCTCCCTCTCCCGTCCTCTCTGAAACCCATTGAAAATCAATAAAAAAGGTTAAGCCGTGGCCCAGCAAAATGAAGCTTGCTATCAGCTTATCTGCTTCCTCACCCCCTTCCCCCCTTACACCCAGGGGTCGGAGCTGGGGGCTCCCGCGTGTAGCCACAGGCCTGACTGTCCTGCCATACCTACCCCGGTCACAGCTCCTTTCCCTGTAGAATGAGCCCGTTCCCTCCTCGCAGAGCCCCACAGCCCTCCCCCCTCCTACCGACCTACGGCCACATGCCTCGGCCCTGCTTCCCTCCCACTGTGTACCAGGCCATGTGCTGAGGACAGCGCCTGAATCAGAAACCACCCTGCCCCTCCTGAGATAAGGTGTGAGCACCGTCACCTACCTACGAGGCGAGAGCCAGGTGTACGTCCCCAGGGGAGGTGGCGAGTGACGGGGAGTCGCCTGAGGTGGGGACCGTTCGTTTGGGATTGGAAGGATGGCGTTGGAACTGGGACTGAAAATGTGGGGCGGGAAGAAAATAGAACGTTCCATTCATTCCGTGGGGACACAAAGGCCTGAGCAAAGTTGTGGTGGTTGGTGGGAAACGTGGCCAGAACCCAGAGAGGCGGGGAGAAAAAAAAGTAGGCGGGGAGGGAGGAGCGGGGCGGGGGTGGGGTGGGGGGGGGGGGACGGGCAGGGCCTCGATGTGGCCCTGCTTACGGCCTTTACCCTGTTGAACAGAGCGTCGGGCCCTGTTCTACTCACCTCTGAACCCCCACAGGCCCGCCACGCCCGGCAGAGTACCCAGCACACATCGAGGCTGGCGTGGCTCCGTGGCTGGGCATCGGCCTATGAACCGGCAGGTCATGGTCCGATCCCCGGTCAAGGGCACAGGCCCAGTGTGTGGGTGTGCGGGAGGCAGCCGATCGACGATGCTCTCTCATCCTGGATGTTTCTATTTCTCTCTCCCTCTCCCTTCCTCTCTGAAATCAATAAAAAAAATATGTATATATCTATATTAATAAAAGGGTAATATGCTAATTAGACCATGAGACAATCCAGATGTCCTTCCGGACAAAGCCATGGCAGAGGCGGTTACGGGTGATCAGGCCAGGAGGGGAGGGATGGCAGTTGGGGGTGATCAGCTGGCAGGGGGGTGCCGTTGGGGGCAAGCAGGCCAGCAGGCAGAGTGGTTAGGGGAGATCAAGCAGGCAGGCAGGTGAGCAGTTAGGAGCCAGTAGTTCCGGATTGTGAGGGGGTTGTCCGACTGCCAGTTTAGGCCCGATCCCACAGGGGTCCCAGATTAGAGAGGATGCAGGCCAGGCTAAGGAACAAACCCCCCTCCACCCCCACACCCGTGCACAAATTTCGTGCACCGGGCCACTAGTCTTATATAATAAAAAGCTAACATGCAAATTGTCCCCTAGCCCGGAAGTTCCATGAGGAGTTCAACGGTGAGTTTGACCAGGGGGCAGGGCCGGCCCACCAACCACCCACGGCTCCCCTCTGCCACCCCTTCCAACTGGTCCTGCCCCCTCATCACTCCCCCGCCAATTGGGGAGGGCCAGCGGGACCCCACTGGTGCATGAATTCATGCCCTGAGCCTCGAGTATATGAATAAATAAAGGAATCCTCAGCTTCTGGCTTAGGGCAGGGCCTGGCTGCTTCCTTTGCTGGGTATGTGGCCGGGACCTGTCCCTAAGACCCTCTCCATGTGCCCCCTACTCAACGGGAAATAGCAGAACAACCTGTATATGGTTTCAGCGTTTCACAGGGTACAAGGCCTTTTCAGATCCAGCTTTTCCTTCAAGCCCCTGGGGCCCCTCCAGGTGAGGAAGGGCAGGTGGTTAATGAGGGACCTGAGGGAGAGAGTGGGTGCAGAGCTGGGAATCCACGTCCCAGGTTTCTGGGCCACAGGTTGCCAGGTGCCCGTGGGCCCTGGCCGGACTCACCTGGGAGCTGCCGGCAGGAATCAGCTCCAGCCTCCCCCCTGCACGCCCCTCCTTCCCCCAACCAGGAGTCTGGAGTTACCCCGGGATCAAGGCCCAAGTTACCCTTCCTCCCGCCTTCCCTCCCCGGGTCCTGTGGCTCCCTTCTCCTTCCTCCACTGACACGGATCTAGCGCCCGCCCACTGGGGAGCGGCCAGCTAATCTGATCAGATAAATCCTGGAATAATCATCTGGTTTACTCCTCCGGGCTGGTTACTAAGAGAGAGTCCCTCCTCTCCAGCCTCACCTTTTCTTTCTTTTTTAAAAAAAAAAAAAACATATTTTATTGATTTTTTTACAGGAAGGAAGTCAGAAACATCGATGAGAGAGAAACATCCATCAGCTGCCTCTTGCACACCCCCTACTGGAGATCTGCCCGAAGCCCAGGTACATGCCCTTAACCGGAATCGAACCCAGGACCTTTCAGTCCGCAGGCCGACGCTCTATCCACTGAGCCAAACTGGTCTCGGCAGCTGAGTTCTTTTGCTTAAAAAATAAATTTTTTAAAATTGATTTTTTACAGAGAGGAAGGGAGAGGGATAGAAAGCTAGAAACATCCATCAGCTGTCTGCTGCACACCCCCCACGGGGGATGTGCCCGCAACCAAGGTCCATGCCCTTGACCGGAATGGAGCCTGGGACCCTTCCGTCCGCAGGCCGACGCTCTAACCACTGAGCCACACCGGTTTTGGTTCCGCCGAGCTCTTGAGCAAATGCACTTCAGTGACCAATTCGCAGTGTGCACGTGGGGCCTCCTCAGGGCTATTTGCCCTTGACCTCGAGGCCTGGGACGCCTCTCCTCTACAAGGGTGTTGACCGGAGATCAAAGGCTGCGGGGGGCGGGGTGGGGGCTCCCATTCTGCGGCGTCAGCGCAAAAGGGCCGGTGTGGACCTGCCAACTTTTCAACCCTCTGCAAATATTTGTGCAACACTCGACCGCCACGAGGCCACGGCAGCCCATGGGCCCTGCAGAGAAGCCCTGCCTCGAACCCCCGAGCCGATCTGCTCCTCCCCGCGCCCCCCCCCCCCCCCCCCGCCGTGTGGGGCTGCAGGTACCCCCAGTCCTTTCTCCACCAGGAGCGGGGAGGAAGGACGAAATCAGAACTACCTGGAACTGCACGGCTGGGCCTGGACAATAGAATGAGGAAGCGATGGGCTCCCTCCTGCCCCCCTTCCCCCCCAGGTGGCCTGACCGGACCTGGGAGACAGAGCAGCTTTCATTCTTCTGCCTCCGGGGATGAGGCCTACAGGCCCTGCCCTCAGGGAGTTCCTGGTTGCAGGGTCTACAGGCCAGGCAGCTCCTATACCCTCCCCCTTCCCCCTGCCCTGCCCCCCGTCCTCCCCCTCAAGACAATGCAGATGGGAGGGACGCCACAGTTAGAGGGTGGGAGCAGCCCAGGTTTTCCAGAGAACTGACCGCTGAACGGGAGTCAGCCAGATCAGAGGGGGCAGGAGGCCTTTTCAATCATTTATTCATCCATCCATTCATTCAGCATGTTTATATATATATATATTTTTTTTCTCATTGATTTTTTTACAGAGAGGAAGGGAGGGGGTAGAGAGTTAGAAACCTCGATGAGAGAGAAACATCCATCAGCTACCTCCTGCACACCCCCTACTGGGGATGTGCCCGCAGCCAAAGTAATGCCCTTGACCGGAATCGGACCTGGCCCCTTCAGTCCGCAGGCCGACGCTCCGTCCACTGGGCCACGCCGGTGAGGCGGTCACTCAGCACGTGTCCCTGAGCGCTGTGCTGATCGGAGTAAAAGACTCGCCTCATGTCGCCCTGGCCGGGGCCTCAGCTGGTTAGAGCTCAGTCCCCGTTCGCCAAGAGTGCAGGCTTGCTCCCCAGTCAGGGCGCATACAAGAAGCAGCAAATAGCCCTGACCGGTGTGGCTCAGTGGACAGAGCGTCGGCCTGCAGACTGAAAGGTCCCGGGTTCGATTCCGGTCAAGGGCATGTACTTTGGTTGTGGGCGCATCCCCAGTAGGGGGTGTGCAGGAGGCGGCTGATCATCGATGTTTCTAACTCTATCCCTCTCCCTTCCTCTCTGTAAAACATCAATTAAAAAATATATATTTTTTAAAAAGAGCAACGAATAAATACATCAATAAGTGGAACAACACATCGAGGTCCTTCGCTCTCTCCCTCTCTCTCTAATCTATAAGTCGTTTTTTTAAAAATATATTTTATTGATTTTTTACAGAGAGGAAGGGAGAGGGACAGAGAGTCAGAAACATCCATCAGCTGCCTCCTGCACGCCCCCCACTGGGGATGTGCCCGCAACCGAGGTCCATGCCTTTGACCGGAATCGAACCCGGGACCCTTCAGTCCGCAGGCCGACGCCCTATCCACGGAGCCAAACCAGACAAGGCAGGAAAAAAAAATTTAAATATAGAAATAAAATAAAACTTCCCCCCTTGGAACTTAAGAGTATTGGGGTTGGGGAGCATGCCCAGATTGAGATTGGGCTGGGGGGGCCCGATAAAGAATCAGGAGGTGTCTAGAAGGATCTCTGAGCCGAGGGGAAAGGCTCTCCTGAGGTCCCCGAGCTGGGGACGCCCCAGAACTGGGCGGGGACCAGGGACGGTGACAGGTCTTCCTCCTGGGGCCTCCCACTGAACAGGGTAGTCATTTGGGGAGAAATGTAATCTCCGCCTCCCTCCCAAGGCCCCGTGAGAATCCGAGCGAGATCGTTGCTGGGAGAGCGAGGGGCCCCACCTGTTTGAGGGGCCGGTAACACCATCAGGTGTTGTTTCCGAAGACACAACAGAAGCGGAGAAACTGAGCCCCCTCACTTCCGCAGTCCGGCTGGCTTTGCGGGGACACAAATCCTCTCCCCGCCCCGCTTCCCACGCCCAACCCCCCTCCCTCATTAAGTCCCTTCCCTTCCCAGAGATCCTCGTCTAATCCCTAAGCCCTTTCTCACCGGTCTCCAGTTGTCTCCGGGGGTCAAATCCCTTTAGAACTGCTGGCCCAGTCACCTGTGAGCGCAGAGGCCGGGGGCAGGGAGCTGGGACGCGCAAACTCCCCCAGGGGACTTGGGGGGGGGGGGCTGGGTGGAAACGGGGCGCAGGGACCGAGAAGTACAGACTGGCGATGGCGAAGTAGTCATGGGATGTAAAGGCAGCGTAGGAAATGCAGAAAATAGTGCTGTAATGTTTATGTACAGGCAGGCACTGGGTAGATGGGGGGCCGGGAGGGAGGGTGCGGAGCACTTTGTAAAGTCTAACCACTCCACTGTACACCTGGAACCAATGCAAAATAATATTGACTGTAAACAGTCAAAGAAACAACCAAAAATATATAACAGAACTGCCCCAGAGGGTCAGGGAGGGGAGGGGTGAAGGGTGGGGTAATGGTTGGAGCCCTGCCCCAGCTCTGACACCAGCTGGCTCAACCCCTCCCTCAAGAAGAGTGGGGTCCTTTCTACCCCAACTCCCTGCATTCAAGATAGAATCCAGATTTCTTTGTTTTTTATACATATATTATTTATTTTTGTTTGTTTGTTTGTTTGTTTTTTACAGAGAGGAAGGGAGAGAGAGACGGAAACAGCGATGAGAGAGAAACACCGATCAGCTGCCTGCTGCACGCCCCCCACTGAGGAGCAAGTCAGCAGCCGGGGGCGTGAGCCCCCATGGGGAATCAAACCCCTTCCTCCTGCTTCACAGCTGGATGCTCAGCCGGGAGCCACGCCAGCCGGGGCTAGGATTTCTTGGAGACAATTTGTTCCATGTCCGGGGCTCATGCCCACAGGGAAGGGGTCTCAGGAACCCCCGAGGTTCTGTAATACAGCCCCCTCTCCGGGTTCATTGCTTCGAGCTAGGCTCTGCCTCCCTCAAGTCTCTGTACAAACAACAGAAATCAAAGCCAGGCCCCATGTGGCCCCGTCCCTGTGGACTAGCCTGCCCCCTGGCGGCCACGTAACTGCATGGGCCCCTGGCATCTCAGGAGGCCATGGTTCCAGCTCACGGCTGCAGGCACCTGCCCTCATCCTCCTGCCAGCACCCCCACCCCACCCCACCCGACCCCACCCCTAAGCAGAAGGCCGGGGTGGGCTACCCCCTCCCACGTGGAGACTACATTCTCAAGAACTGGTCTCTTCCAGGATAACCCACAGGGTAAGAGCTTTGGATACTCCCCAAGTTCACAAGGGCTCCCAGCTCCCGCTGATGGGGGGCTAGGATGTGTATGTTTGTGGGGGAAACAGAAGCACATTCGAGGTCCCGGGGAACAGCTGTTGGCAATGATCTTCATCTGGTTGGGGTGTGTGTGCGTGCATGCGTGTGTGTGTGTGAGTGTGTGTGTGTGTGTGTGTGTGTGTGTGTGTGTGTGTGTGTGTTGGGGAGGCAGTGAGGACCCCCTGCCTGGGTGGGAGGATGGGGAGGTAGGGGACAAGCAGTGGGAGTAGGCACATGGGGAAGCCACAGACTGGCTGATTACAGCGTGTGTCCTGGCCTATTTTTAAATTTATTTGTTTAAGGAATTGCATATGTGTCCTTATCTCCCCATTCCTCCCCCAACCCTCCTTATATATAATAAAAGGCTGATATGCAAATTGTCCTCTCGACCAGGAGTTTGACCAGCAGGCAGGCCAGCCAACTGCCCATGTCCCCTCTCCCTGTCCAGGCTGGCCGGACCCCACCCGTGCACAAATTCATGCACCGGGCCTCTAATATATACACACTGAGTGGCCAGATTATTATGCGTTCAGAGATCATAATCATCTGGCCACTCCGTGTATTTTATTTAGCTTCTTTCTTAGCACGTCAGGGATGGAGGGGCTGCGTCTGCCTGTGGCTCCTATCGCCCCCAAGCCCCGGCTCTGGTTCTTTCGTCCCTTTGGGGCCCAGGTAGTTCTGGGTTCCGATCCTGCTCCGCCGCTTACCACGGTTTACTGCCTGACGCCCTTTTGGAAGTTTCTCAGTTTCCTGGCTTTGTTTGTCGGTGTTGCTTTGTTGTGTTTTAACCTGTGGGTCGGGGGCAATAACAGAAACCACTGCTTAGGCTGCAGTGAGCATCCGTCCGCTGGTGACGGAAGAATGGGCAGAAGCCCACTGGAGCTCGGGTTTGACCCACAGGTGTCTCTGTGCCGCAGCCACGCCCGTTCTCAGCGGGCCAGCCCCCCCAGGAGAGTGAGCATCACTGAGCTCCGGGGCCCGTGGAGGTGGGCACTGCCATTTGGATTTTATTTGTCCCTTTTCTGTTCCGTCAGGGTAAGCGCCTCGGAGCTGTTTCGGGTGGAAGACATTCTGCGAGTTGATTTTCGTTCTCGCCGCCTCCTCCCCGCCTCCCAGCCCCTGTGGGGTCCCCCAGCGCTCATGGTGGCCTCACCAGACCCGGAGCGGTCCAGGCAGGAGAGGAACAGGCCCGGGGGAGCCAAGAGCCTGGGACGTGGGGATGGACCGAGTGTGCTCACACCAGGCAGGCGGCTGGGGCCCAGCCAAACCGCAGAATGCCGGCTTCGAAGGTAACCCACCCCACATCCACAAATGATTCTGCCAGATGTGCAACCCCTGGAGCGAGGAGGTGAATGATGGCTTGGAAGACGAAAGCCCAACAGCTTTGCCGTGGCCGTGGCTGGTGGCTGTAGCTGTGGCTGTGGATGTGGCAGTGGATGTGGGCAGTAGGGCATGGCCGTGGCAGTGGCCAAGGCAGTGGCAGTGGCTGTGGCCTGTGGCAGTGGATGTGGATGTGGCAATGGCAGTGGCTGTGGCTGTGGATGTGGCAGTGGCTGTGGCAGTGGCTGTGGTAGTGGATGTGGCAGTGGCAGTGGATGTGGCCGTGGATATGGCAGTGGCAGTGGCAGTGGCAGTGGCTGTGCAGCTCCTGGCTGTCCCTGCTCTGATCTGACCTGCCGGGAGTGCCAAGTGCAAAGAGGAGCGAATGAACTTCGGGGGCTGGGAGGCAGGGTGGAGGGCTGGGGGCGGGGTGTTGTGCTTGAAAGGCTGCCATGGAAAGTTCTCTCACTGGTCCTCTCCGACCTTCGGGGTTCAACAACCGGCCGTGGCCTGTAACAGGCGCTGCCCACAAATCGCGTTTCACAGGTGCACAAGTGCCTGCCCCCTCTGCCGGCTGCCCGCAGTGCCCTGCTCCCTGGGATGGGGAGGGACTCACACTTGTGCCAAAAGCGAGGAGGGGGCTGGAAACTCCTGTCACCTGAGTTCCAGGCCCATCCCGTGGCCTGCCTCCGAGAGTGCCCGGGCCTCGGGGACAGGGGCTGTGACTTGCCGGAGAGGAGCAGGCCTCCAGCGAGCTGGGCAGCCCCCAGGAGGCGGGTCAGGAGGCCCTGAGCCCCGGAGAGAGGCCCCGGAAGACCTGACTGCAGGTTCCACCTCCACCTTTCGGCCAAGCTTCCTCCTTCTTTCCTTCCTTCCCAGAAAAAGAGAGAGGGAGAGGGGGAAACATCAACGATGAGAGAGAATCGTTGATCCCCACATTGGGGATCAAGCCTGCAAGCCGGGCCTGTGCCCTGACCGGAAATCGAACCGTGACCTCCTGGTTCATAGGTTGATGCTCGACCACTGAGCCGGGCCGACGTGCGTGCGTGTTTTTAGAAATGTCACCGCAGTCCCACCTCTCGAGGCGTTGTTCCTCCGGGGTGAGGCTGAGCCGTAGCCTTCCCTCTGCCGGGCCTCACGTTTGACGTGTGGGCGCTGAGCGGCGTCTCTCCAGACGACCTCCGTCTCCAGCTGCAGCCCCTCCCGGCCCCTCTGCCGTCACCGCCGTGCCCAGCGCCTTTCCCTCCCGGCAGGGCGAGCAGTGTGAGGAGGGGCCCGAGGGTTACTTAAATCTTCTATGTGCCAGACACCGTGCTGAGCACTTTGTAATCATCGCAGTACTGGCGGGTGCATCCACTCTCCCCACTTCCCAGAAGAGGGAACTGAGGAGCACAGATGTTCAGACCTCCCCAATGCTACCCAGCTGGGGTCTGTCGGGGGGCTCCGCCTGTTCTTTCCAAGGGTTATGTCGACAGCCTTGTACACCAAGCATGTCAAACTCACGGCCCGCGAGTCTGACACACTTGCTGTTCACTGATTTGAACTGACAGCCACGGGCTGTGGGCTGCTTTCTTCCTTTCTGCATAACAGGGCGTGGAGGTTCAAGGCCCTTTCGCCCTGCACACGTGTGAGGGCAGACTCAGCAGTAGCACTGGGCATGTGCAGGCTCCCCCGTGTGTAACCTATGTGAATGCAGCACAGATGTCACTCATGGGCATGAGGCTCTTGTTTGAGTGAGTATGTAGGGTGCCACTGACCAGCCAGTGGTTGGCTGGTTGTCCATAACCAAGCATGTCCTCCCTACCCTCGGTCCCTAGTGTGTTCTTCCAATTCCCGGCGTCCAGAGGGGCTGGGTCTCTGGCTGAGGAACTTGCACCCGACACAGGGGCTTCTTGTGGGGTAATACAGTTCATTCATTCATTCGGGCAGCCATTCATTCATTCGACAAGTAGGTACTGAGTGCCTATTGTGTACCAAGCACTTCTTTAGTAGCTGGAGATGAAGTGATAAGATGGATTAATAGAGTTTTCAACACAGTGGAGAGGCAAACGCTAAATGGATGAGCATGTAATTCAAGTAATTGGCTGATTGTAATTGTATCAAGTGCTATAAAGAAAAAATGCTGTCAGCCAGGCAAGCGACGCCAAGACCTCTCTCCAGAGGACACGTCCTTCTCCAGCTGCAGTTCCTCCCGCAGGACTTTGGGGCGACGACTGGCTGATGGGAGGAGCCCAGGGTGTGCCATTTCTGAAAGATGTAGGCTGCTCAGGCCCAACCCGGTCCCTCCCATTTAGCTCTGAAGGGGGTAACAGCCTGTTGTTGTTTTTTTTAAAGAAATATCTTTTGATTGATTTCAGAGAGCCAGGGAGAGAGAGGGGGAAAGATAGAAACATTAACGAGAGACAATCATTGATTGGCTGCCTCTTGCACTCCCCCACTGGAGATCTAGCCCACAACCCGGGCATGTGCTCTTGACCGGAATCGAACTCAGGACCCTTATGTCCGCAGGCCGATGCTCAATCCACTGAACCAAACCAGCTAGGGCTATGTCTGATTTAAAAAGCCCAGGGGAGGAAAAGGCTGCATCAGACAGACCGGCGTGGGCACCAGCCGGCCAGCGTGGCCCACGGCGTCTGTCCGGGTCTGTGTTTCCCCGGTGCCTGTGGGATTGTCTTGGTGAGGTCACCCCTTCCAACTATCTCTCCTGCTTTCCTCTGTCCTAGCTTGGCTGCTTGGCGATCCAACAGGCTGTGAGCGCCTCCTCTCTGACTGGTTTTCTCTCTCCCACCTGCGCCAGAGTTCTCCGCGGCCACTAGGCGTCGCCCGAGCCGCCGAGAGCCCACCCCTCTCCCTGGGCCCCGCCCTGCCCGGCCTCGGCCACGCCCCCTTCAGACACCACGCCCCGTCCGGCCTAGGCCCCGCCCCCACCCGGCGCTCGCCCCGCCAGCCCGACTACGACCCCTTCGACACCACGCCCCGTCCGGCCTCGGCCACGCCCCCTCCCGGCGCTCGCCCCGTCAGCCCGACCACGCCCCTTCGACACCACGCCCCGTCCGGCCTAGGCCACGCCCCCTCCCGGCGGTCGCCCCGCCCCGGCCGGCCAAGGCCTCGCTCGCTGCGCTGCCCCCCAAGCGCCCAGGACCCCCGGTGCCCGGTCTCAGCTGTTTGCTGGGTCCCACCATGGGCCCCGCCGCCCGCCCCGCGCTGAGGCCGCTGCCGCCGCCACCCCCTCCGCCCTCGCCGTCGCCGCTGCTGCTGCTGCTGCCTCTGCTGCCGCTCTGGCTGGGCCTGGCCGGGCCGGGCGCCGCGGCTGACGGCGGCGAACCCGCGGCCCGGGCGGGGCGGGGAGGGACCCGCGCCGTGCGGGTGGACGTGCGGCTGCCGCGGCAGGACGCCCTGGTCCTGGAGGGCGTCAGGATCGGCCCCGAGGCCGACCCGGCGCCCCCGCTGCGCGGCCGTCTGCTGCTGGTGAGCGCCGCCCAGCCCCCTGGCCCGGCCTCGGGGACGCGGACCCCGCACCCAGATCCGGCCTTCGTCCCCGAACAGCCCGGCGCCCCCTGGCAGCCCGGCGCCCCCTCCCGGCCCTCCCAGGCCCCCAGCATCCTGGGATCCAGATGCCTTCCCTGCCAAACTCGTTCCCAAACCCCGGCCCTGCACCCTCTGTGTGTCTGACCCTCCTAACGGTCCTCTCCTCCCTCTGCCCATGGCCCGTGGCCCCACAGATGGACAACGTGGATGCTGAGAAGGAGGTGCCAGGGGGAGGCTGGATCGCAGTGGCCTACGCGGGCCAGGAGCAGGCGGCCCCGTTCCGGCAGGAGAGCAGCGGCCCGCGGGCCCATCCCAAGGCGCTGGTCCAGCAGGTGCAGGGGGTGTATGTGCGGGAGGGGGTGGCGGGAAGGGGCTTCAAGGCAGTCTGCTAGAGCCAGACTGCCAAGTGGGACCCTAAGGAGCTTACAGGAAACCCCTAGGCCTGGGTGGGGCCAGGGACCCCGGTTTGGAAAATGGGGTCAGTATGGTGTAGAAACAGGTGTGTGTGTGGGGGGGGGGGGAGAGGGGTAGGCAGAGTCAGGAGCCCCCAGGCTCTGAGAATATCCAATGGGAGTTCCTGCCACAGGTGGAGGAGGGCAGGCCTACCCTGCTGGGACCAGGGAGGGCACCGCACTGTCTGGGTCCCACAGAGCATCTGGGGGGGGGGAGGCAGGAAGAGTAAGGGTTCCTGCCCTTGACCTCAAGGAGCGAATAGCTGGTCCGCCCAGAGGAAAGGATGCTTTCTCCAGGGCTAGGAGCTGAGAATAACTGGCAACGGGGGTGGGCAGGGCGTCACTGGGGGGGCAGGGCGTGGCTGGGGGTGGGCAGGGCGTGGCTGGGGGTGGGCAGGGCGTCACTGGGGGGGCAGGGCGTGGCTGGGGGTGGGCAGGGCATCGCTGGGGGTGGGCAGGGCGTCGCTGGGGGCTGGACCAGCCTCGTCTCTGCCCTGCAGATGCGGAGGGCGCTCTTCCTGGGGGCCTCTGCCCTGCTCCTCCTCATCTTGAACCACAACGTGGTCCGAGAGGTAAGCCGGAGGCGGCTTTGGGGCTCTCGGACTGGGGGTGTGGGGGACCAAGGCCATGTGACCTCCCTGTGCCCCTACAGCTGGACATATCGCAGCTTCTGCTCAGGCCCGTCGTCGTCCTCCATTATTCGCCCAACGTCACCAAACTGCTGGAGGCCCTGCTGCTGTGAGCCGGGCGGGAGCCCCAACCGGGAGGCCGGGTGTGGGGGACCCGGCTCGGCCATGGGCTTGGGGGGAGTCTTGAAACAGGGCCTTTCCTATTACCCTCACGGCTGAGCTGGAAGGTGGGCGAGGGGGCCCACGGGGGGTGCCAGGCCTGCAGCGAAGCCGCCGCTCTGTGGGCGGAGGGCACTGGCTCTCGCGAGGAGGAGGCCGGGATCTGATTGACAGGCTCCTCCCTGGGCTCCTGGCCTCCCTGGCTTGGCTGGTGTGAGAACTGGGGAACCTACAGCTGGGGAGCCTGGGGGCTGAAGCAGAAGGGCTGCAGAATGAGATCTGGGGGCGTGGGAACCCCTTTCATGTCCGGCGTGATTCAGGGTTCCGGTTCTGGGTTCGGGTTCTGGAGAAGGCCGCACGCAAATGAATAGAGACTCAGGAAAAAACATTAATTTGGAAACGGGGGCCGGGCGGGAGTCCAACTCTAGTGGGAGAACTACTGCTTGCTCTGGCTTTACCATCCCTTTTATTCAGATTAAGAGCATAAGATACACCCATCTCCCCCAGGCAGGAAACCCCAATAAAAGCCCATCAGTGCATCTACTTAGGACTAACAGGGGGCTGCTTCAACCACCAACATCCAGTGATTAGCTCCGACCCCTCAGAGCACTCAAGGTCGACCAGCCCTCCGGACTCCCTGTCCACAGCTCTCTGTTGTTAAAACAATGATCGGCTTCCGGCATGGGGGTGTTTGGGGGGGCTCACCGCCCCAGAGCCCCCCGTCCAGCTCCTCTGCGGCTCCCTCCCAGGCGGACCCCGGCCGCGGCTGAGATCACCAGCGGGGCGTCCCTGTCGGCCAACATCGAGTGGAAGCTGACCCTGTGGACCACCTGCGGCCTCTCCAAGGACGGCTCCGGCGGGTGGCAGGACCTGGTGTGCCTGGGCGGTGGCCGGGCCCAGGAGCAGGTGCGTGCCGGGAGGGCAGGGCAGGGCCACACACAGGCCGTGTCTCCTGGGGGCCGGGCCATGTCTGATTTCTTCTGGATTCCCGGTGCTCCGCTCGGAGGGTTCGGAGGGATTCTGACGCAGCATTCCAGGTCCCTGTCTGCGGGGCAGCCCCGGCCTCTGGGGTGCGGCCTCCGGCAGGCAGCGTCAGGTCAGGCAGCCGTAGGTTCAGGTCTGGCTCCGGAATCCTCGCCGAGTGGCCTCAGGCCGCGTGTTTAACCTCGAGTCTCATGCTCCTCGTTTGTGAGCAAGGCCGGCCCGGGGCCACTCAGCGGGTTAGCTGCTCAGGAGGGGCCTGGGCTGGGGACAGGGCGGGGCCTCCTGTGTGGGACGGAGCAGTCAGCCGGGCAGACCCTGGGACGGAGGCATCGGGAGGGGGAGCCAGGAGCCGGTGCTGAGGGGCCTCCCCTGCCTGGTCTGGGGGTGGGTTTACTGGGGGGGAGGAGGCCAGGGGCCCATGTCCCTGACACCCTGCTCCCTCCCCAGAAGCCCCTGCAGCAGCTGTGGAACGCCATCCTGCTGGTGGCCATGCTCCTGTGCACGGGCCTCGTGGTGCAGGCCCAGCGGCAGGCGGCCCGGCTCGGCCGGCAGGAGCCCGGAGGCCAGGTGGGAGCCAGCCCCGGGCGCCCGGGCCCCCGCCCCCCGCCCCATCCAACGGTGTGCGTCCCCCCCCCCCCCCCAGGTGGACCTGCTCAAGCGCCGCGTGGTGCGCAGGCTGGCATCCCTCAAGACGCGGCGCTGCAGGCTGGGCAGGGCGGCCCAGGGCCCCCCGGAGCCTGGCGCCGAGACCTGCGCCGTGTGCTTGGACCACTTCTGCCACAAGCAGGTGCGGGCCCGGCAGGGGCCGGCCATCGGCCGACCTGTGACTCCCCCGCTGTATCCGCGACCGAAACCGCCCCCGCTGCCACCGCGGAAAGCAGAATGGGGGGTGGCAGGCCACTGGGGTTTCGGCTCCCCGGCCTGGGTGAGGACACGGGGCCAGGCACCCCCTGGAGGCCTGCAGCTGTGGCCTGAGCCCCTCCTCCCCTCCCCTCCCCTCCCCTCCCCTCCCCAGTGGCTCCGGGTGCTGCCCTGCAAGCACGAGTTCCACCGGGACTGCGTGGACCCCTGGCTGCTGCTCCAGCAGACCTGCCCGCTGTGCAAGTTCAACGTCCTGGGTGAGCACCGTGGGCGGGGCCCGGGCCGGCTCCGCCTGGTCCCACCTGACGCCGCCCTCCCCGCTCTCCCCTCCTCCCTGCAGGGAACCGCTACGCAGAGGATTAGCTGCCCCTCGGGCGCTCTGCACGGGAGATGGGACCCCCACCTGCACTCCGGCCCTCGGCCTGGGCTCTTGGAGCAGGACGGGATGGGCAGGACAGGAGACCCCGAGGGCGGGAGGAAAGATGGGGCCTGCCTGCTTGAGCAGGGCACCCCACCACCTCCACAGCCCCCAGGCTGACGGCGGGCCCAGAGGCTGGCAAGTGAGGAAGAGAGGCCCCTCTGGGGTCTTTGTGTACAATCCGGGGTGTCTGCCTTCGCTGCAGGCACCCCCAGGACGCGGGGCAGGGGTCTGGGGAGCGGAGAGGGCAGGGGGAGCTCTGCCTGCCCGTCAGGACACCCCGGGCCAAGGCTGCAGTGGCCACTTTGTGCTTATTTATTGGGGGGCTGGGTCGGGGGCGGTGCTGTCTGGCCTCGGGGGCACCCTGGCCAGACCACCTCTCAGGACACGTCTTGGTCGAGGCTGGGACGTGAAACCAGAGGCCTGGGGCGCCCCGGGGCCGCAGAGCCACCCAGGCCGGGCCGCCCGTGGGCAGCGGACGGGCCAGTGCCCAGGGCCCTTGCAGCCCCGGGTGAATGTGGGGCGTCTCCCGCGGTATTCTGTCTTTTTAGAAGACGGGGCAGGGGAGGCGGTTTAATATGAAATAAACCCGGATATATTTTAACGTAAGAAAGAAAACGTGTGTGGGTGTTTTAAGATTAAAAACTGCCTGCGGGGGGTGGGTTGTCGGCCCACGGACACGCCTGCGGTCCTGGAACCAGGACGAGACTGGCTTTGGCTTCGTGACGAAGTGTCCCCGAGAGGGAGGCACCGAGGGGGCTTCGCCCGACCCCGTGAGGGATTCTTTGCTGCTGACTTGGAGATGGAGGGGCCCCGCGCCTCTGAGCCTGGCAGCCCTCCCGCGGCCCTTGGCGTGGAGCCGGACGCCGCTCGGCTGCAGGGCGGCCTTCTCCCAGGACCGGAGGAGCCGCCAGGAAGGCAGCCCGGCGGGTCCTTTGATCTCAGCTCCGAAGAGCCGCCTCGGCGGCCGGGACTTGTGCACACACAGCTGGGGGCCGGGGATGGGGGGGGGCTGTGACGTCTGCCCCGGCACCGGGCGGGGCCCAACCTCCCTCGGGGACCCCGGGCTGCACAGCAGCCGCTGGACAGACTCTGGCCGTGCCCCTGGGGACCCTTCTCTGTAAACGGGGGTTCCGCCTGCCGCCTCCTCCCCAGGGGAAAGCGTCAGGAAGCTGGGGGCGCCCCCCTTCCCCCCCGAAGCCTCAGCGAAGCCTCAGGCCTGTCCCTCACAGCCGTGGCTCAGGGCAGGCTGAGGCCCCGAGGAGGCTGGACTGCAGTGGGCTGGCCTGGCTGGCGGCACCGTGCCGGGCCGCGGGGGGTCAGGCCTGGGAGAGCCGGGGCTGGCTGCGTGCCCGATCCCTGCTTTCAGGCCTCCTGGGGATCCAATCTCCCGGATCTGGAGAGCCCTTTGTGACTTAATTTCCTAAAGGGACTCCTCAGACAAAGGAGCCTTCAATTCCCCAGAGCCAGGCTGGGAGGCCCCAAGGTCAGACCTGGGGACCTGGGGCTGGGAAGGTGTCATTGCCCTCTGCTGAGTCCAGAGCAGGGACCCCAGCCTCAGACTCCTTTCTTAGCTCACGGACCCCCGTCGGACCCCCCTCCAGCTGCTCTCCACCCCTGCACACCCCTCCACTGACCCCGCCCTTTGCTGGGTGTCACTGAGCCCCCTTTGGCCCTTGCTTTGGGGATCAAACCACTGCCTGTCAGCTGGCCCAGGAGCTAGGAGCTTCTTTCTGCCCGCGGTGTGCCCCCACTCCCACTGCCTGTCCGGAGCCCCCCCTCACCGAGCCCCACGGTGTGCCAGGCCTCTGCAGCGATGATCTCAAAGGCGGGGGCCTCGGCGGGCTCTGCCCCCCGGCTCGGACGGCGCTGGGAGGCGGGGTGGCTGTGGCTGACGGCCAGGCTTTATTGCGTTGGGTGGGTTTCCAGCCGCCCGGCCTTCAGCCCCACCCACTGCAGGCTACAGGGGCGGCTCCCGGGGCTGGTGCGCAGGGCTGGCCGGCCCCCGGCTTGGCGACAGCCTCCTCCGGAGCCTGGCCAACACCTGGATGGGGTTCTGGGCACAGGTGGTCGAGTAGGGCACACCCTCCAGGGAGGACTTGCTGGACCGGCCGCCGGACTGCGGGGATGGCGTGGCCCGGCGCTGGCCCGGCAGGATCTTGCTCACGCCGGCCGCCTTGCTGCCGGGGGAGTGCCGCCTGCCCAGCAGCCTGAGGAGGACGAGACGGCGCCAGCCCCGTGAGCCAGAGCGGCCGGCCCGCCCGTCGGCCCCGCCCCCGGGGAAGCCTCACTCACCCCGAAGACGCTCTCTGGCCCCGCGCGGCGGGCGCTGCTCCCTGGTCTCCCTGGGCCTCCTGGCCGGGCCGGGCACAGAGCTGGTCCTGCGGGATCAGCTGCCAAGAGAGCCGCGCTCAGAAAGACCAGCCCCTCCTGCTCAGACGGTGGCCCAGCCAGAGGGCCAGGGAGGGCCCGGCCTGCGCCCCTGGCCCTTCCTCTGAGGGGCAGGGCGTGGGGGGCCCCCAGGGTGGCAGGCAGGGTGGGAAGGTTTGCTTTCTGATGAGGCTCCCGAGTGCACTTGGAACCCTACACAATCCCATATAGTAAAGAGGTAATGTGCAAATCGACCAAACCTGGGAACTACTGGTCGCTGTGACACGCACTGACCACCGGGGGCAGGTGCTCAGCGCAGGAGCTGCCCCCTGGTGGACAGCGCACTCCCTCCCACAGGGGAGCGCCGCTCAGCCGGGAGCCGGGCTCAGGGTTGGGGGTGCAGCCCAGGCTGAGGGACCCCCCTTACCTCGCCCCCCAGGCCTCTAGGGAGAGCATGAAGGGCCAGAGGGGAGGACGTGGAGCTGGATGGCGCATGCCGGACGTTTCCCAGCAGTGACCCCCCAAGGGCCGGCTCTCCGGGGAGGGCCCACGCTGCCCACCTTGAGCGCCCCCTGCTGGGCCACCTCCCGAATTTTGGACAGCATGGACTGCAGCCGCTCGTTCTCCTGCTGCAGGACCCGGATGCGGACGTCGTTGGCCTGCACCTGCCTCTGCATGTCGTCCATGACGTTGCCGGGGCCTGTGGGGACAGGTTCCCTAGGACCGCACCCGCCGGGTCCGCCTCCGGTGCCCAGCGGGACGGGGCCTCGGAGGGCGCGCATGGCCGGGGGCCCAGCAGGCACAGGGGAGCCGGGCAGGGTCGTGCACGGGCCTCCCATCATCCTCCCCATCCCGAGGCCTGGCCTCCAGCCCCCAGCCCCCCGCTAGGAGGCTCCGCCACAGAATGTGAGCGCTGGGTGAAGACCTAGCGAACGGGCAAGCCTGTTCCGGGAAGGCCAGAGACCACGCACCGCCCACAGCCACGCGGCCGCTCAGGGGCGTGAGCCAGGGACTCGGCAAGGACACGCCTTCCCACCCCCAGGGGTCCTGCTCGCTTGGGGCTGACATGCCCAGGGCGAGCCCCTGCCCTCTTCCGTTCTGGATTTGCAGCGGCTGCCCCCCGCCCGGCAGGGCAGCGCAGAGGGCAGCGGGGGGTACGGCATGCGGTGCTGGGTCGGCGCTCGGGACGACGACTTGTGGCCGTTACACTGCCTGGACCTCCCTCGGCTCCGTGAACGGATTCACCCCAGGGCCGAGAGGAGGGCTGTGGGGCCGGACCAGCCCAGTCCTCTGCTGAAACGGGTCCCTAGCACTCCTGGGCCGTGGGGCCCGGGGCCCTGGACCGGGGGGGGGGGGGGGGGGGGAGGGGCGGGGGGTGCCCCTGGATCAGGCCGCATGGTGTGGTCTGGAAGTTGCTCAGACAGGGTCCAGGGACGCCGAGCGAGTGGTGACAGGTGACACATGGTGATGGGCAGTCTACACAGTCAGCCAGACCTGTGTTTGGCTGTGGCTGTGTGACCCCGGGCAGCGACCTCACCTCTGGGCTTCATGTCCCTGTCTACACTAGCTGGGGAGGTGCAGACCCCCGGGTCCTACCGCCCCAGGTCCCAGCCCACCCCGTGCTCCCTCCCCGGGGTCCCAGCCTGCCCTGTGCGCCGTCCTGGGCCCTTACTTTGGACCTGGGGCTCAGCAGGCCTGTGCAGGTCCGGGAAGGCCACCAGCAGCCGCTCCCGCTCCCTCAGCGCCTCCAGCTCCCGTTCTAGCCCCGCGATGGTCAGCTGCAGGTCGGTGGCCGCCTGCTCCAGGCCTTGCTTCTCCCTGTGCAGGCTCTGCAGCAGCTCCTGGGACAGAGGGAGGCTCGGACCCGGCCCGAGGAACGGTTCCTGGCTCCCGTGGGGACACCCACTGCTTCTACCCCGTAGGCATGGGACAGGCCTGCAGGCATCCAGCTCCCGGGGGCTCCTCCCCCTGCCCCTGCCTGCGCCCACCTGCTGGGCCTGGAGCTGGCACTGCGCCTGCTCCCTCTCGCTCCGCACGCCCTGCAGCTGCTCCTCCGCGCGGGCGTGCCGGGCCTCGGCCTCGGCCAGGCTGCCCTGCAGCTCCTCGCGCTCCTGGTCCAGGCTGTCCAGCTGCTGCAGCAGGGCCCGCTGCTTGGCCTGCAGGGACTGAGCCCGATGGGCAGGCGGGGGCCGTGAGGCCCATGGGAGACCACAGTGTGTGTGACCTCTGCCCCCAGCCCTCCCTTTTGAACAGTCAGTCTGTGTGTGGGGGGGGGCCTGGGGGAGGGGGCTGTGCACACACGCAAGAGGCAAGGGGCAGTGGGAAGAGGGCAAGGGGTGACACATCCGCCCGGTCAGAGCCAGACCCCGGTTTGCAGACCCTGCCCGCTTAGAAAGCAGTTGGCGGGCTGTCGGCCTCCCCGCAGGAATTTCAGGAAATGTTTTCTTCTTTTCCTTAGACCTTCAGCCCACGTCACTTGGAACCCACGTTTCCTGACTCCCATCGAGTGCAAAGCAGAAAGAACCAGCCCCCGTCATTTCTGAGTCCCGGGTCGAGCTCTGGCTAACTGTGTGGCCCTGGTCAATTTCCTTCCTCTCGCCGAGTCTCAGCTTCTTCCCCCATAAAATGGGGGTGACGAGCACCTGCCCCCCGCTGTCATGGTGAGGAGGACGGAGGAGGGGCGCAGAGGCTGGCCCAGCGCCTGGCTCACAGAAGCCACCTGAGGCGGGGCGACGGGACTGTTTTTGTCGGGCACTGAGAAGGGCGCCCCAGTGGGGGCTCCTGCAGGACCCCATTGCCCCGGTCACAGCTGTATCCTGCGCTCCGGCTCCTCCTCTGTCCTCCCTGTCCTTCCTGCTGCTGATGAATTAACCACAGTGCAAAGGCCACCTCCTCCCAGAAGCCATCCTGGATTAGCACAGGTGTGACCCCCTGGCCCTGGACCCCTGCAGCCGCCTTGCGGGAGAGCTGTGGTGGCACAGCTGCTTGGCCTCCTTTGGCCGTGTCTGTCCCTGGGTCACCTTTCCTCCCGTGCCTGGCTCCCGGGAGGCGCAGATCCTCCATAGAGGCTGTGTGGGGGGCAGACACCCCCCCACCCCCACCCCACCAGTGGAGCCCTCTCCCCGAAGCCTCGGGCGCAGGCGGAGTCCCCGGCCTCACCTCCTGGTGGAGGACCATGCTGTCGACGCGGGCCTTCTCCTTGTCCAGCTCGGTGCTGGCCCAGCGGATCTGCTGGCTGGCGTTGTCCAGCCGCCCGGCCAGCAGCTGCACCTGCTCCTCCAGCTGCTGCACCTGCCTCTCGGCCGCCGCCCTGCGCTCGGCCTCCTCCCGCAGCTGCTGGGCCTTTGCCTCTGCGGGATCGAGCGGGCGAGGAAAGCACGGGGCAGGGGAGCCCTGGGGGCGGGTCTCTGCCCGGCCCCGGCCCCAGGCTAGGACCGGGGCTGTGTCACTGGCCACAACGCGGTGCTTGAACCCCCCCTGAGGCGGCTTCTGGAAACAGAAGCGATACCCCAGTTCGGGTCCTTACCCAGCAGCGTGTTCCTCAGGCCCCTGCTGTTCCCTTCACCTTTGCCCCGGGAGCCCAGGATACAGGGATGGAGGGGTTCGCGCTGTACCACCGGGCACGGGGCACACGCACGGGGCAGGGGGCACCTGTCGGGGCTCCTCACCCACGGCCTGTGCGGACTCCTGCTGCTGCTTCAGCTCCCCCTCCAGGGCGGCCACCTTCCGCTTGAGCTCGCTTGTTTCTATGCAGCCAAGAGAGAGGCCCCTCAGAGGTCCCTCCGGAGGCCCGGCTGGTGGCCTGCACACCCAGGGTCCCCCAGAGGGCGGTGGCAGCCATCGCCCTATGGAGGCGCCCCCTGGGCTGGAGGGTGAGCCCCGGGAGGTTCCGGGAGCCTGGTCCCCGCCCGCCCTGCTTCCTGCTGGCTGCCCCGTCCCTCCCCCTCCCTGGGCCTGTGTCCTCCTCGGAGGCAGCGCGGGGCTCAGGGAGACAGGGATTTGCCCAGTCCCTCCGGCCTCACATTAGCCGGCACTGGCCCACTTCCAGTGCCAGTGGCCGCGTCTCTTTGCCTAATGGCCTTTGCCAAAGCCAGAGGCCACCCTGCTGGCTAGAGGTGCCAGGGGGACCTTCGGCGACCAGCAGGAGGGGGTGGGTGAGTGTCACACGCCCACGCCGCTTGGAGGGGACAGCTCTGGGGCGTGTGCTCTGTCCTGGCCCCCCCGTGTTCCCAGTGGGCTCATGTTCCAGGTGCCTGGGTGGCACTGGCCACCTGACTGTACCTCTTTGGCTGCCTTCCTGCCCTGCCCCGCGGCTCACTCCCCAGCCAGGTTTCCTTCCACCCGGCTACTCGTCCAGCAGCCCCGGTGCAGGGGCCGCAGCAGGGCCCTCACTCCGGGAGGGCTCCCCGGAGGAAGTGGCACGGGGGCCCAGCCTCTGGGCACAGACCTGCGAGCAGCTGCTGCTTGTCACGCTCCCACTGGGCCAGCTGCTGCTGGGCCTCGTCCGCCTGCCGCCGCCGCTGCCCCTGCTCCTGCTGCAGCGCCTGCTCCAGGCGGCCCAGCTGCTCCCTCAGGCCGCCCTTCTGCTCCTCGGCCTCCTCCAGCTGGGCCCGCAGGGGCCCCACCAGCTGCGTGAGGGCTGCCAGGTGCTTGGCGAGGCGGGCCAGGTCTCTGCTCTGCTCCGCCGCCCAGTGGCCGATGGTGGCGGCCGGCAGCGGCGTGAGCCCGGTGGCGTGCTGCACCAGCCGCTGAAAGTGGCCCAGGGACGAGGGCAGGTTCTGGCTCCGGCACAGGCCGATGACCGCCCGGCCCACCTCCCGCAGGCTGCCCTGCACGCTGGCGCACGCGTCGCAGGGCACCAGGGCCGTCTCCACCGTCTGCGAGGGGACGCTGCGGGTGCTCTCCGGGGTCCCGGCCCGGGAGTGCGGGGGCACGCGCACCGAGAGGCTGCCGGGCTCCTGGCAGGTCGGGGGCAGGCCTGGAATTGGGGAGGGGGGCTTGATGAACTTGGCGGTCACAAACTCGGGGTTCCTGGCGGGCTCGCCCTTGGCTGTGGGCTTGGAGATGGGGGTCTCCCCTTGGGTCGCCCTTTTCTGCGTTCAGGAAGAGAAAGGGAAAGCAGGTAAGGGCGGGGGGGGGGGGGGTGACAGGCCCGGGAGGGGACCGCTTCCCTATGGGGTTCTGTGACAGCGTCGCCCGAGGCTCAAACCCACAGCTGTTGCTGGACGCCAACGTGAACGCAAGAGAACCTTTCTCTGTCCTTCCGCTGCCTCGAGGCACTGAGCCCCCACCCCCAGCCCCGCTCCGGGCAGGTCCCTCGGTGACACCGGGAGAGTGACAGGGACAGGCTCGGGCGGGTGCTGGGCTCTCTCTGAGGGCCCGTGACTACGCGGCCCCTCGGCGTCGTTCCTGTCCCATCGGGGCGACAGTGGTCCTGCCCGCCGGGTGGCTGTGAGGGTGACGGGTTAGCCCTTGACAGTGGTGCTCATGGGAACGCCGCCACCCACGACGCCCGAGAGGCGGGGCCCCGTTACTCCCACCGCACAGGTGGAGGAACTGAGGCTCGGGGGAGGCAGCGGTTTTCCACTGTCCCGCAGGGTGGAGGGCAGAGCCCGCAGCCCGGGCGTGTCCCCGAGGCCTGTGCTGTCGCACAAGGTCGTGCCTGGGCGGCTCTGGAGCCGACAGTCTCCCTCAGCAGGGGGCAGCCGGGAGCGGGCACAGGGCACACGTAGGGTGTGCCGGGCCGGGAAGCGGGGGCAGGTGGGCTGGTGTGAGGGTGACCACGGTCGGGGGGGGGCGGTGGCGGACCCACCTGGGAGAGCCTCTGCTGGTGGAGCATGCCCAGCCTCAGCAGGCTGGTCCAGAAGCGCCGGACCGTGAGCCCCACGGACATGCAGGGCCCCACGGCCCGGGCAGGGGGCACGGTCTGCTCTGAACTGAGGGTGTCCAGGTAGCTGGCACAGCTCTGCAGCAGCAGCAGGAGCCTGCGGGCGGGGACGGCGGGGTCAGCGCCCTCCTGCCGTACAGTGGGCAGCCTCTGGCTCCGGGGAACCGGCCCCGGCGTCAGGGCCGGCTGCAGACCTAGCCCGAGGCCGCCTCTTCCGGGAAGGCCTCCCTGGTGCCTCGCTCTGCCCGCCCGGCAGTGCCCCGGCGTGGTGCTCTGGGGGCGGGGCCCGGCCTCAGTGGCGTCCGGAGAGCTCAGCGTGCTGGGCAAGTGGCTGCCTCACATCACAGGGCGCGGGGTTCGAGCCTTCACCTTACGGGGGGCAGAGCCGAGGTCTGAGCGGGCGGAGCTTGCCCACAGCCGCCGGGTGAGCAGGCAGGGCCGGGTGCCCTGCCATTTCCTGATTCTAATTGGGGGGTGGGGGTGGGGGGGCTCTGAAGGGCCAGCTGCTCCTGAGACCATGGAGACTTGGAGTGGAGTGAGCTGGGTCTCTATCCTGACCTCTGAGGTCGAGATCAGAGTCACGGGCTTTACTTTAAGGAAGATGGGTGTTGGGGGGATGTTTGTATTTGCCTGGGGACCACGCTCTTTCACAAAACACACCAGGCAGGCGAGTGACCTTCTGTAGCTGCCGGTGCAGGGGGTCACCCCAAACCCCCTGGCCTTGGGCAGAGAGGGCCGGGGGAGGAGGTGCCAACTGTCTCCAGGCCCTGCCTCTCGGGGGCCCAGGCGTCCCCTCGGGAACGGGTCGGTGTGCCCACTGCACAGGTGACCGCGGGGGGCGGGGGGGAGGGAGGGGCGGGGGACGCACTCGGAAAGAGGGTGCGGCACGGCCTTGCAGAGCGATGTGTGTGCCCAGCCAGGAGGAGAGCCGTCCGTGGGACACTGCTGTGCCACCTGCACGACCCTCCCCCGCCCCCCGCCCCATGAGCTGAGCACTCCCCATGCTCCACCCCGAGCAGCGACAGGGCCCTGCCCCCGGCCCCGGGCGGCTCTGGCTCCCAGACCCAGCGCCCTGCAGGAGCGGTGCACACGCGGGGAAGCCCGCGAGGCTCTGACCGACTCGGCCGGGGGCGGGCAGAGGGGGATGTGTACACCGGATGGACGGGGCAGGGCGGGCGAGCCAGGCCAGCGGGGAGCGGGCAGCGCGGTCCAGGAAGAGGGCACCGCCGCGGGGGACTGAGGGGGTACTCTGTGCGTACACACTCAGCCCCTCCCGGCTCCAAGTGGACACCGAGGGCTTCTCTAGGTCTCTGAGCGGGGCCCCAGCTTCCTGGCCCCAGGCCGGCCATCCCCCAGCTGCTGGGGTTCCTGCTTGACGGGCCCCCGTGACTTCACCAGTGTGCGAGGTTTTGGAGCAGGGGAACAGGAAGGGGGAGCTAAGGACCAGGCTCATGTTAGTAAGAGCACAGAAGTGTCGGGGTGTGTGTGTGTGTGTGTGTGTGTGTGTAGGACCCGCTGGCCTCTTCCCAGCAGGGCCAGACTTTGGAAAGCACATCCCATGTCTGGCCCCACGACCCAACCCACAAGGTGCCGGGACAGAAACTCTGAACGGCAGCTGGGGAGTCGCCGACACACGGAAACCCCCGAAGAGGAGGCAGCTGGCAGCAGCCAGAGAGGCCGTGGTCAGAGCTGGGGAGCCACAGGCCCAGCAGGGCAGCCAGCAACTCCCCGCGGGCGGGCGGGCGGGCGGGCAGGAGAGGACAGCACAGCACACGGCACAGGACGGGGTCACCGTGAGGGCCCCGAGCTGACTGCTATCAGGGGGTTCCCATGGCTGCTACTGGCCTAAGGGGCGGGTGTCGGCGCCCTGAGGACAGCAGGTTGGTCAGGGCCCTCACCTGTCGATGACCAGCTCCAGGAGCACGGCGTGAGACAGCTGCGTGAACTCGGGGTCCCCCGGCACGTGGTCGTAGTGCTCCAGCAGAGCCACCATGTCCAGGTCGCAGGCCACGTGGTCAGGGAACTTCCAGGAGGGGAAGCGCACGGGCCCCGCTCGGGAACACACGTCCACGATGGTGCCCTGCAGGTCGGTGAGGTCCTGCCGCAGGCTGTCCATGCAGGCCCGGCTGCCCAGCAGCTGAGCCATCCTCGGGGCTCCTGGCACGGCAGAGAGGAGCCCCGTGAGCCAGAGCCACGTGGCTGCGGCTGGAGGAGCCTTCCTCAGGCCCCCGTCGGCCCTGCTGCTCCCGGGCCCAGGCCCCGGGGAGGGGCCTGCTCACCACCCCCGGTCACCAGGCCCCCGAGGCCTTGAGCGGTGTCCACCAGTGAAGCACTCGGTTCAGATAAGACACCGATGGAAGCTCCCCATGGACGGCAGTTGGGGCGACGGTGACAACGTTGTCAGCGCAGCCGCGGCACGGGCCAGCCCTGTCTGGGGCGGCTGATGCCTGCTCTGTCTCTCCTCTGTCCCTGCGGCCCACACGCAACGCTTCTTGTCCATCTGAGTCTGGACCTGAGATCTGGGTGAGCTGTGTTCATGGCCCGAGACTCGGAAGGTGGGCAAGTGACCCTGTTCTCGCCCCTCCCGTGGCTCCTCGCGTGCCCCCGGCAGGTGCTGTCAGGGCCAGCGCTCTGTTCAGAGCCGGGCAGCCCCGTGGATGCTGGGCCCTGGCCCTTCCCCACCCTGTAAGGGGCGGGGAGGGGGAGTCCGGGGAAGGCTTGTTTTTTGTGAGTTTCTCAGCAGCAGAAAACCCGTCTTCCTCCAACCTACCAGGTGTAGAGGTTAATAACGCGGATTTTTTTTTTCAACAGACAGAGTTACACATATGTTGATATGTATGCGCTTCGATATGTATGCTGTTGTTATCGACAACAAGCTTCAAAACTTCATATGTCAAATTTTCTAAAGGTGTTAACATCATAGATATTTTTTACACTTAAAAGTGTTGAATTTTGTGCCAAAAAAAGAGAGAGCATTTTCGGGAAGTTTTAATTCATTATTTTGAAGAAAAGTGCTGCTGAAAGTGATCGTACACTTCGAGAAGCTTATGGCGAACACGCTTCCTCTCAAGATACTTGTGAGCAGTGGTTTAAACACTTTAAAAGGGATGATTTTGATGTGAAAGACAAAGAACGTCCAGGTCAACCAAAAAAGTTTGAAGACCAACAATGACAAGCATTATTGGATGAAAAGGAGGGTCAAACTCAAAAACAACTTGCAGAAAGAGTAAACGTGGCTTAGCAAACAATTTCCAATCATTTATAAGCAATGGGAAAGACTTCAAAGGAAGGAAAATGGGTGCCACATCAACTGAATGAAAAACAAATGGAAAACCGAAAAGTCATCAATAAAATGCTGCTTTAACGGCATGAAAGAAAATCTTTTTTGCATTGAATTGTGACTGGCGATGAGAAGTGGATTTATTCTGAGAATCCCAAACCCACAAAATCATGGGTTGATCCACGTCAACCATCAACATCTACTGCAAAGCCAAATCGCTTTGGAAAGAAGACACTGCTCTGCGTTTGGTGGGATCAGGAAGGTGTGGTGTGTTCTGAGCGTCTAAACCAGGTGAAACCGTTAATACTGATCGCGCTACCGACAACAAATAATCAATTCGAACCAGGCTTTGATCGTAAAATGGGCCACCCCGGGAGGAGGCCCTGGAATCAGGAGCTCGCCGAGAACCCAACTCGTGTTAGATTCTGGTTCTGATAGCGGTGCAAACGTCCGAGAACGAGGAAGAACAGGTCCGTGTACCTGTGTCGCCCACTGGGATCAGGGGAGATGTGCCGACAGGAGCGCGGTTTGAAAACCACGTAGGTATGTGTCAGGGGAAGGAGCGTTAGACACAGGCTTTCGAACTTTTGAAGCTGCCAGCCCGCTTGGCTCCCGACGGTAAACAAGCCCTTCGAAACCCTCAAACCACATCTGTGGCCGCTGTGAGTCTCTGACTCAGGATTGCTAATTGCCTGGACCCTGGGGACAGTGAAGACATGGAGTGAGAATGGCCTGGGTTGGGGTTCCCACTCCACCCCGTAAGCTGCGGTAAGAAATAAATGACGTCACACCTGTGATGTTTGGCACAGAGCCTGGCTCATGGTCATGTTCCAGAAATCCCAGCTATTGTTACAATTCTACATGCGTGACACTGACATGAACTGGGGTGTGTGGAAGGGAAGACTCGAAGGCACCCCTTCCTATCACGGCCCCATTTCACAGATGAGGAAGCCAAAGTCCAGGCAAGCGCTCAGAGCCCGGGTTCAGGGGCTGGGAAGGAGAGGAGAGAGGACAGGGAGGAGGGGAGGATCGCAAGGTGCAGGGGTCGAAGCAAAAAGATGGGATTCCTCGGGGATCTGGGAAGCAAGAGGGTGGCCTGCAGGGAGGCAGGTACCTGTGGGAGTGAGGGGTGGAGCCCAAACAGCAGCCTCAGGGTGAGGGGTGGGGACAAAGGGAACATCTGTAATACTTTCAACAATAGCCGAAACCCGTTTGGCTCAGTGGATAGAGCATCGGCCTGGGGACTGAAGGGCCCAGGTTCGATCCCCGTCAAGGGCACGTATCTTGGCTCCTGCACATCCCCAGTAGGGGGTGTGCAAGAGGCAGCTGATGGATGTTTCTCTCTCATCATTGTTTCTAATTCTCTAACCCTCTCCCTTCCTCTCTGTAAAAAAATCAATAAAATATATTAAAAAATACTTTCAACAGTAAAGATAAATTAAAAAAAAAATAAAGCAAGCAGCCCCTACTGATGGCCCGTGGGGCTTGCAGGCGGGACTATGGAGGCAGGGCAAGGCAGGCCCCCGGGAACAGGGCCCAGCGGGCATTAGAGCTTGGGACTCAGGAGGTGGATCTGAAGCGAAAGAGGAGTGTGAGGGGGTAAGATGGGGGGCTTTGAGGAGGCAGGCCCGAGAGGAGGGGCTCTCCAAAGCGAGAGGCCGATGGGAGGGAGCTGGGGACCAGGAAGGCGGGGTTGGAGCTGCGAGGGACCTGCTCAGAGTAGAGGAGAGGGGCGAGGGCCGTGGGGTGCGGGCAGGGGGCGTCCGGCGGGTGATGCTGAACTTCTCACCGGTCTCTGGTGTCGCAGCCTCGGCCCTTGCTTTGTATCGGCTCATGGAACTGCCCCCGGCGCGCCCGCAGCTCCAAAGAACCCCAGCAATGCCTAACCCAGCGCCCCGACTGCTGCCATGGCAACCGCGTCGGGCACCCGCCACGCCCGTGGGAGTGGAGCGGAAACTACGCATGCGCAAAGGGGCGGGACCGGAAGTACAACCTCCTCGCCTCCCGGATGACGGCTCGCTCGGTTGCCGCCATCTTGCGGACTTGTTGTAGCGCCGCCGCGGGGAAGCCGCTGTGAGGCCGCACCGCTCACCCACACCGAGGCGGACTGGCAGCCCTGAGCGTCGCAGTCATGCCGGCGGGACCCGTGCAGGCGGTGCCTCCGCCGCCTCCCGTGGCCACCGAGCCCAAACAGGTATCGTGCTCCCCGCTCACCGGGACCGGCAGCCCGGGCCTAGGCCTCGGCGCGCCTCACTTTTGCTGGAAGTAGCGGCCGCTTAGGAGGCCTCGGAGGAACTACAAGTCCCAGGAGGCAGCGCGCTGGAACCGTGGTTCTCAAAAGTGTGGCCTGCGGACGGGCCGCTTCGGCATCTACTGGGAGTTGGTTAGAAATGCGGAGTCTCTAAAGCACAGCAGGAAATATAGTCAGTGATACGGCGATAACTATGTATGTGCCAGGTGGAAATATGGGGGGGGTACACTTTGTAAAATATATGAGTAGCCGTTATTTTATCCAACGGGAACTAATGCAAAATAATATTGAATGCACGCTGTAATTGAAACATTAAATTTTAAAAATTAAAATGAAAAAAAAAATAGAAGTACACCCCAGCTCCTCTAATAGGAATCTGCATTTTAACAAAACCCCAAGGTGACTCGTTAAAGTTTGGGAAAAACACAGATTCAGTGCCTCTACTGTGGCAGTTGGGCCCACCGCCCCCCAGTGATTTGCCCAGTAATTTCTAAGTTCCCAGCCTGCAGGCTTACAGCTTTGAATGTTAATTCTCCTGCAGTCTACTCAGTACTTAGTCTAAGCCAGACACGGAGCCTGGGTCCCACGTTCCTGGGATGAAGGAGGCACAGCTGCTGCCGTGAGAGGTAGCTCATAAGCTACTAAGGGGCCACGAACCGTGAAGATTCCACAACTGTGTTGCTCGATGGGCCGGTTAAGCTCTCCGGTCCTCAGTTTTGTCATCTGTGAAATGGGCATAATTAAGTCACTGACCTCAGCGGGCTCTCCTAAGGGTGATACAAGGTAATATATGTAAAGTGCTTAGAAAAGGTATGGCATCTACTCTGTTGTCACTGAATTTGGAGGCTGAGGGAGGAGGAGGAGGGGGACCGCGTCTCTGGCCTGGTTGACCAGGTGCCTGTTGGGCCATTCAGGAGGAAAGCGGTTAGAGGTGACAGAAGTGCCTGGGAAGCAGTTGGTCTGAAGCTCTGGGGTGCAGAGTGGTCCGGGGCATCCATGTGGGTGGGATTGTTTAGGCTGGAGGCGGCAGAAAGCGGAGGAGGTGGCCGTGAGTGTAAGGACGGTGTGAATACTGTGAAGAGAACCAAAAACAGGATTTTGGGGGGTGCCTAACGTTATAGAGCAGGTTTCCCGGGAGGCATGGTGAGCAAGAAGGAAAGATGGGTGAGAATGGGGCCTGGGAGTTGGGTGGAGAGTTTTGTGAAGGGGGAGAATTGGTCACACGGCCAGATGACCGCTGACCTTGGCCATAGGCAGCTGTGTCTGACTTTGGTAAGGGCACTTGAAATGGATGGGGACCAGGTGGGGGGTGAGGAAGTGGGAACGCAAGGCTGAGAGAATTCAGGATGTTAGCAGAGGAAGAGGGGGGGCGGGGGAGAAGGTGGTAGGACAAAGGAACGTGAGGGCAGGGGGGAGAAACTTTATTTTTCTGACCTGAGAGACCCAACCCTTCGTTGGCTAAAGAAAGACCAGCGAGGAAAGACGAACTAACGGAGAGTTAATGGTGAGTGTTCGGTGCGGTTTCACAGAACGTCTGAGCCTTGCCTGGTAGTTAAGACTGTGGAGTGGATGCAGAGAGAAAAGGCACTTGAGGCAAAAGGAGCTGCCCCCAAGGACTTACTTTTTAAAATTTATTCAGCAAACAGTCATGAGACATCCCACGCCAGGCACGCCGCTCGCTCTGGAACATGGGTCCGTGTTCTGGATTCTGGAACGTGGCTTCTCAGAATGTGGTCCGAGACCTGCGTCTGAACCACCTGGGCACTTAGTAGGAATGCAGATCCCTGGTGTCACGGACACAGTCGGGCTCAGAGATCGCCAACCGGTGGTCCGCGGGGTCCGAAAGCTTGGCGACCACTGGTCTAGCTGGTGGGGCCAGGAAAGCTGCTGCTGCTTTTACTGGTTCCCCAGGAGGGTCCCTCGCAAGCACAGCGCAGGGAAAGGAGCCCCTCTTCTGGAGCGGTGGGTTCTGACCCCCAGGAAGTCCGAGGGAGAGACTGATGCCCAGCCCCAAAGCAGCACTTCAGTACTTTGTTTTCTTCCCCAGCCCACAGAAGAGGATGCGTCTTCCAAGGAGGATTCTGCCCCTTCCAAGCCCGTGGTGGGCATCATTTACCCGCCTCCGGAGGTCAGGAACATCGTGGACAAGACTGCCAGCTTTGTGGCCAGGTAACCAGGCCGCTTCTGCTCACGTGGCTTCATGTGGCTTTTTAGCGCCCGGGGCTCTGGAGTCCGCACAGGTGCGAGAGGGGCTGTCGGGTGGCACCCGCTGACATGGATGGTCAGTGCACCTTTGACAGCACAAGCCATCTGAGCAGTTAGTCCCCGTGCCCGGGGCACAGGCCACAGGCTGGACCCCACAGAGGCGCTCAGTGTAGGCCACTGGCTCATCCGGAACCTCGGCGTGGCGGTGAGGGAGGTGGCGGTCAGGACTGGCATCTGACAGCATGGCAGCGGCGCGGTGTGCGTCACACAGCCCGAGTCACCAGGAGCCTGTGTGTCAGGCCTGAGGAGATGTGTGGAAAGCTGCCGCTTTGTCACAAATGTATGTGTGTCTGTCTAAGCCACCGGCCTGAGCAAGACAAAAGGGGGTGATGGTCCTCACTGTGTGTGGACCGCGTTCCTCAGAGCCGCCGATGACCCCTCTGCAGGAGGGAACGAGATGCCGCCTCACGGCTGTTGTGAGATAGGGGTCGGGACCGTTGGGGTACCTCCTGCAGGTGTCCGCTGTCTTCTCAGGTGGCATGGAAGGCAGTCCGAGTTCCTCGTGCCCCTACCCATCATACACACACAACCACATGTCCTCGCATGGAATCCTCTTGATGGCCACGTGGCCCAGAGGTCAACACGTCCCCTAATTTAGGGTCTTAAAGCATCCCTTCAGCAGCCAGCAGGCCCCAGACAGGCTACAGATCTTTTTTTAAAATATATATATTTTATTGATTTTTTACAGAGGAAGGGAGAGGGATAGAGAGAAATATAGATAAGAGAGAGACATCGATCAGCTGCCTCCTGCACATCTCCTGCTGGGGATGTGCCCGCAACCAAGGTACATGCCCTTGACCGGAATTGAACCTGGGACCCTTCAGTCCACAAGCTGATGCTCTATCCACTGAGCCACACCGGTTTTGGTCAGATCTTTTGTCTTTGCAATTTTATTTTGCGTTCAAATTAAAAATGAGGAGATTGCACAGTCAGTCTGGACAAATCCGTGCATGGAAGCAGCAGCTGGTCCTGAGCAGACGGCTGCCCTCAGCCAGGGCACTTGCTCCCCAGGGGGCCACAGCACCCCCATTGCAGTGTCTCTTGCGTAGCTGTATCCCTTCCCATCTCCCAGTGAAATGCAGCAGGAGGGAGTCAGTGTGGGAGGTGCCATGCCGATTGGTCTCACCACGTTTCAGGGGCTTTGGTTCCCTGGGCATCGGGTTAAACTGCTCTGCGCCGGACTGAACATGACCAGCCCCCGTCAGATTTAGGACAGCGGGCGGGGATCTGTGATAAATGTTTACAGTGTCTCATGGCAACGGTCTGCTTCCCCTCTCCCCTCATGTTTTACAAACGAGCGGGGCAGGGTGTTGGAGGAGGAACGGACGGGACCTCACTACCAGAACAGCCCCTGCCAGCTGTTTCTCCTCCTCCTGTTCCTGCTGGCCCTCCGGTCCCCGCAACACCAGCAGGGGGCCTTTCGCATCCTGCTTTGCTCTTCGTGCTTGTCGGGAGCGTTTCCCATGTTGCTTTGAGGTCTGGTGCTGCGGGCGCGCTGGAGGCGCTGCGCCGAGTCCAGGCAGGGGGCTGTCCTTGACTCACCGTCTCTCTCTTTTCCTTCGAAGTTGTTTCCTGCATTCCCCTTTGGCAAGTGAGGCTGCGGGGAGGTCTGAAATAGTGTACGGTACTGGCTGAAGGAGGATTTTTAAAGATTTCTTAAACATTTTGCCAAGTAGCTTTCCAATAATTTTGCGTCATCCTCCTGTGCCACAGAAATCAGAGTGTATCCAAAGTTCTCTTAAAAATAATGACTCTGGAACCCACATCTCTAGATCTGTTGATGGCTGCGTGGTTGCCTTGCAGGCATTGGTAAAGCTCTGCGCGTGCTTTTGTCGCCGTTGCAGCGAAGGGACGGCTGGCGCTCCAGTCGGGAACACAGCGAGCACGCGGGACCCCTGGTTCACACAGTGATCGATGGAGCAGAGCGTTCCGTTAAAGTCGCCAGCCAGTGTGGAGAGAGAGAGAGAGAGAGAGAGAGAGAGAGAGAGAGAGAGAGAGAGTGTGTGTGTGTGTGTGTGTGTGTGTGTGTGTGTGTGGAGGTTAGGCCGTCCCTTCTCTGCATTTTCCTTTCAAGGAACTGAGGTGGAAATTACCCTTGAAAGTCCCACCGGCTGGGTTGAGTCAGAATCCTGTCTTTTTCGGTTGAAATCTTTCTTTCGTGGAGCACACAATTTTAACATTAAACTGCCTTAAAGCAGCAGAAGAGCCGCCTTTTCATTGTTTTAATCTGTCAGATCGTCCCCAGATGTGGGGAGGCTGTGGCTTCAGAGGCCGCGATGGAGGAGGCAGGGCCCCCTTTCCAGCAGCCTTGACCCGCCGGCCTCGGCTGGGCGCGGAGGCCAGGCCTGGGCGTGTGCGTTCGCTCCTCGGGTGTAGCCCCCTGTGTACGGAGTGGGGCAGGCTGCGTGGGACAGGCTGCGTGGGACAGGCTGCGTGGGACAGGCTGCGTGGGACAGGCTGCGTGGGACAGGCTGCTTCCTCAAGCGTGAGGTTCTAGTTGCTCCAGCTCACTGTCAGACTGAGACCTCCCTCATGGCGTCAGGCACGCTCCAGGGTGACCACACGTGTGGAGGAGCTGGCCTGGGTGTTACGTGCTCTCTTCCCCTCTCCCTCCTCCCCACAGACCATGGTGGCCCGTCTGGAGCCCAGCACCGCCACTCCCGTCTGCCCTCTGTCCCCCCCCCCCCCCCCCCCCAGTCTTCCACTGACAGGCCAGGGGGTGGAAGTCTGACATGGAGCAACCTGCCCCCCCTCCCCCCGCCCCTGGAGCTGCCCCTGGTATACTGGGGGGATCTGTGGGAGCTGGGCTCCTGCTGGAGGAGCGATGGAGGAAGTCCCAGACGTCTCCTAATACCCAGGGCACCTCTGTTTAAGGGGCAGCTCTTCCCATGTTTCTAGAAGTGACAGCACTTGAGTTTGCAGGCCGCCCTGCTTCAAGAAGACTCGGGCATCTCCTCAATAAGTTTGGTCTTAGCAGGCCAAGATGGAGGAGGTAGCGTTAGCGACGTCTCACACACGGGGAGCGCGGACAGAGTCGCGTGGCAGCTTGAGTCAGCACTGAACCCAGAACTTGGACATGCCCTTACCTCGTGTCTCTGAGGTCAGAGCACTTTCTGGTGACACGTGTCAT
This sequence comes from Antrozous pallidus, assembly GCA_027563665.1. Taxonomy (NCBI): domain Eukaryota; kingdom Metazoa; phylum Chordata; class Mammalia; order Chiroptera; family Vespertilionidae; genus Antrozous; species Antrozous pallidus. Next base: position 3,484,282 of record CM050528.1, read on the forward strand.
ATGCAGGGTGGGCGACAGGTTTACAGTTGTCAGTATGCAAAACAGTTTATTTTTGGATTAGTATTTAGCAATTACTGTATTGTCTTCCGTATGAGCCATTGTAAACCTACTTTTGCCCCACCACGTATGTATGACCCCTTGAAATATTACCATTGGGACTCTGAGAAATCAGCGTTCCCTGCTCATTCTGAGAGACTTTCTCCATTATGGGAGGTTTTCACAGGCATGCGGGGGGGGGGGGGGCGTGAGGCAGAGGCAGGAAGCTGCCAGGCCAGAGCGGTGGGGGGTCTCCGGGTCCCCGTCTGAACGCCGTCCCCAGCGCCCGGCTCCGCCCGGCAGGAAGTGAGGTGATTTAGGCAGTCCTTGGGCAGGGCCTAAGCCTAATTATCTACATTTCCGTGGCTTTTTAAAATCTCCTTGTTACCCACAGGACAACGTCTCAGTTTGGTGCTAGGGTAACTTTAACACCTTCCCGCCGTTCTGCAGTCCGCTTTTCAACGAAGAAAGCTGGCCTCTGGCACAGCAGACTTGGAGCTGAACCCGACCAGTCTAATGCTTTGTTTTCCTGTGTCTGATTTTAAGTCTGCCTTTTATTAGTAAAGTCATGCTGATTTTTACTTGCAGTGATAAATATGCCTTCCCTTGTAAGTAGGTTTTTTAAAAGTAGATAACTCTTGCCCTCGCCTTTTGGCTCAGTGGATAGAGCGCCAGACTGAGGGGTCCCGGGTTCGGTTCTGGCCAAGGGCACGTGCCCTGGTTGTGGGTTCGATCCCCAAAAGGGGGCGTGCAGGAGGCAGCCGATCAGTGATTCTCATCATTGATGTTTCTGTCTCTCCCTCTCCCTTCCTCTGAGATCAATGAAGAAATATATCTTTTAAAAAAGTAAATAACTCTTACTAAAAAAAAGCTATTAGTCCAGATGGATTTGGGGAATGGCGAGACTGACGGGAGCTGCAGGAGCGATGAGCTGGGAGGCCTGTCAGGCCAGAGGAGGCAGGGGGCCTGTGCTGGTGGCAGGGTCTCCGGGAAGCCCGCTGCGGTGCTGAGTGATGGGGGGGCGGGAAGGTGGCTTGAACGGGCGGTGTTCGGGTCTCAGCAGTTGCCGTGGTCGTGGTATTAATTCTTTTTCCTCCTTCTAGAAATGGACCTGAATTTGAAGCTAGGATACGACAGAACGAGATCAACAACCCCAAGTTCAACTTTCTGAACCCCAATGACCCCTACCATGCTTACTACCGCCACAAGGTCAGCGAGTTCAAGGAGGGGAAGGCTCAGGAGCCCTCAGCCGCCATCCCCAAGGTCATGCAGCAGCAGCAGCAAGCCGCCCAGCAGCAGCTGCCCCAGAAGGTTGGAGCCAGCCCCTCCCTGCACTTCCCCGGGCCTGACGGGGAGGCCACATCGGGAGGGAGAGGAGAGCAATGACCTGCTGTCCGAACCGCACAGCCACCCAGGGAGGCGTGAGGGTCCCTCCCCCACCTTACAGAGGCAGGCGCAGGCGCAGAGAGCGAGGCCTGCCCTCAGCTGGCATTTCTGTGGCACTGCTCGCCCAGCTCTGCTCAGTGCTTTAGGGGGCTTGTCTCTCTGGCACCTCACGGGGGCTGCGTGAGATCTGAGGCTCGGGGCAGCGGTGTACTCAAGGCCAGAGCCAGGCTTACCGTGCTGCTTTCAGCCTCTTCTCTGCCTCGTCCAGGGCTTGTGGGCCCGCCCTTAGCCATCATTCTATCTCCTTTCCCAGTCGTGCACCCCGGCCCCCCAAAGTCTGGCCTGCCCTAATACCCCTCAGCACAGCCCCGGACCTAGGGGTGAGTAGGATTGTCGATGGGGACAGGAAGGGCTGGCACATTTTGCTTCCTTTGTAGGCCTAGCCTGGCCCCTTCCTTTCTCCGCGCCTTTGCTCTGGCAACGGTGCCTCGTTTCACAGGGCGGGGAGGCTGACGTGGGCTCTGGGGCCTCGCGGTGCCATTTACACCCTTCGGGCCTCGGGCTGCTATCTCAGTTCCTTCCTCTGTGAAACGGATTCTCTCCACCCATGGTTCCCGTGGAGACCAGATGAGGAAACAAACGCGGAAGTCCTTCCTCCAGTGGGGTCCTCTGCGCGCGCACACACACAAACACGGTCTCCTGCATCCTCTCTCGCCCTCGGTTGGGATTGATTTATTTTATTTTTTTAATTTTATTGATTTTTTTACAGAGAGGAAGGGAGAGGGATAGAGAGTTAGAAACATCCATCAGCTGCCTCCTCCACACTCCCTACTGGGGATGTGCCTGCATCCCAGGTACATGCCCTTGACCGGAATCGAACCCGGGACCCTTCAATCCGAAGGCTAACGCTTTATCCACTGAGCCACACCGGTCAGGGTTCGGTTGGGATTTATGAGCCCCGTCCCTATCAGGGCTCCTGCTCCCCAGTTTTAGTCTTCGATTTCAGGGCAGCAGCAGAGAGAAAAGGGGCAGGGTCTCACTGGAAGCCTTTCAGCTTGTTAGGGCCACAGCTGGCCAAGAAATGGCTGCCCTTGTCAGTCAGGGCTCTCTCACACCAGGTGCCAGAGGTGGGCACACCTTGACCAGAGGCTTAGAGGTGCCCCCCTTCCCCCGGAGCCAGTCCACCCCTGTGCCTCGAGCTCACACGTCTTCTGCGTCTTAGGTCCAGGCCCAGGTGATCCAGGAGACCATCGTGCCCAAAGAGCCCCCCCCCGAGTTCGAGTTCATCGCGGACCCCCCCTCCATCTCGGCCTTCGACCTGGACGTGGTGAAGCTCACGGCTCAGTTTGTGGCCAGAAACGGGCGCCAGTTCCTGACCCAGCTGATGCAGAAAGAGCAGCGCAACTACCAGTTCGACTTCCTCCGCCCCCAGCACAGCCTCTTCAACTACTTCACCAAGCTGGTGGAGCAGTACACCAAGGTGCCTGGCCGGGGCGGGCCGGGGGCTGGGCCCGCAGAGCATGCTGGCCGCTCACTGTCCACAGGACAGTGTTCCTCTGGGGGGCCCCTGGGTGGATGCTACCGTTTTATTTCCCCGTGAGGTCTTGATTTATATCCGGTTTTTCCTTTTAAATGCAACATTGACTGCTGTCTCTAAAGAAAATTGAAATGCGTGATTGATGACTGCAGTAGGTGAGTGCCAGCTAGGTGACGAGGCCAAGTGGTGTTAGCTAGCTGCTTTTTAAAAAGAAAAAAATATATATATACATTCGTACTGATTTCAGATCGGCTGCCTCCTGCGCACCCCCTACTGGGGATGGAGCCTGCAACCCGGGCCTGTGCCCTGACGGGAGTTGAACCTGACCCCCTGGTTCCTAGGTCACTGCTCGACCCTGAGCCATGGCTGCCGGCATGCTGGCTGCTTTTAAGCACATTCACGTTTTCAGGTGCCCGGCATAGGGCCTGAGAAAGAGGCCAGCCTGTAACAATTTACCTACCTCAATTCTCACAAGAACCCATGAGGTAAAAGCGTCTTCTCCCTTTTTTCAAAAAGCAGGAACAGGCTCAGAAGGGAAGTCACCGACTCATGGTCTGTCAGCGAATAAGTAGCTGTCCGGCCTGACCGTGTGCGGGGTGATCGGCCATGGCTTTGCGTGCTTCCCCGCTGATTCCTACAGCAGCCTTTTCAGTTGGGCATGCCAACTTAGGTGGTGGTGCCACCATTTTGCAGAAGGAAACCAAGCTCCAGAAGTTAAATAACTTGTCCCAAATCACAGAGCCAAGTGGAGCTGGGATTGGGACCCAGAACCCCAGGCTCTCCCACACCTTTCCACAGCCCAGGGGTCCCCCGCTTTGTCCCGGCTGTGCTGTGCTGACCGTTGCTTTAATAACTTCTGTGTTTCAGATCTTGATTCCGCCCAAAGGCTTATTTACAAAGCTCAAGAAAGAGGCCGAGAACCCCAGAGAAGTTTTGGACCAGGTAAACTCATTTAAAAATACATGTATATATTTTTAAAATGTATTTCAGAGAGGAAGGAAGAGGGAAAGAGATAGAAACATCAGTGATGATAAAAAAAAAAAATCATTGGGCCAAAACCGGTTTGGCTCAGTGGATAGAGCGTCGGACTGTGGACTGAAAGGTCCCGGGTTCGATTCCACTCAAGGGCATGGACCTTAGCTGCAGGCACATCCCCAGTAGGGGGCATGCAAGAGGCAGCTGATCGATGTTTCTCATTGATATTTCTGACTTTCTCCCTTTCTGTAAAAAATCAATAAAATATATATTTTTTAAAAAATCACTGGGGATCTGGGGATTGAGTGTGCAACCTAGGCATGTGCCCTTGACCGGAATTGAACCTGGGACCCTTCAGTCTGCAGGCTGACACTCTGTCCACTGAGTTAATGGGAAGCCAGCTAGGGCTAAACTCATTTTCTATAACCAGTGACTGATGTGGAAGTTACATGTGGGCTATGTTTCATGTTTGTGGATAATCTCCGGGCAGGGCCTTGTTGTGTTCCAGGCACAGGATGGTGGAGAGCGAGGCCTTCCGCTCCCAAGGCCAAAGGAACCTGGGTTCCCTGTCCCAACCCTCTGCTCTGCTCCCGGCCTCACTAGGCCTCCCTCTTTCCTCCCCTCACGAGAAGCCAGCTCCTGAGCGGGTGCCTGTTGTAGCCCAGGGCTTCAGAGTTGAGGACAGAGGCATCTGTTCCAGACACTGCCTTTGGCGGCCAGGTCTTTCTGTTTAGACCAGAGCTTACCCATTTTGTAGACCAGTATGTTCCCCTGTGGGTGGCAGTGGTCATTTCTCCATTTGACATGATTGTGCACTGGAGTGCTTTGTGCTTACACTTTGCAAGACACCATCATGTGAGTATCTTCAGCTTCATGTCATCAGGCACCCGAATAGGTTCCCAGAGTCAGGATGACAAGGGTCCAGGAGACTTCTGACATTTGCCATCTCCTGCTGCTGCTGTTCATGAGAGGAGATAGTGAACATTGGTTTAATCTTTAGAGAAGCGTTGTAGGATTTCAACAAATGCGGCTGTTTTGGGTGGTCGCACGAAGTCCTGTTCCTCAGGCTCTCGGGCCGCTTCCCTTTTGAGCACTCGGCTGTCACGCAGACTTCCCCCGAACACAGCTCCTCGCTGGCTCGAGGTTATGACAAACGGCTGGCCTCGGGCCTCGGCAGACGGTTTCTGTGGCATTTAGAGTTGTCATCCCGTCGGAACTCTGGGCCTGGCCAAAACTTGACATGCTCCCCAAAGTCCTCCTTTGTGGGCGCGGCAGCCTCCTCCCCGTGCTGCAGGCGGTGCTGGCATGCGAAAGGCCCTGGGGTGACCCCTCCATCAGGAGCGGGCCCTGACTCCGCTCAGCTCCTCCTGTGTCCTGGCTCTTCAGGTGTGTTACCGCGTGGAGTGGGCCAAGTTCCAGGAGCGCGAGAGGAAGAAGGAAGAGGAGGAGAAGGAGAAGGAGCGGGTGGCCTACGCGCAGATCGACTGGCATGACTTCGTGGTGGTGGAGACGGTGGATTTCCAGCCCAACGAGCAAGGTGGGTCTGCGAGGCGGCAGGTCCGCGGCCGGATGGGAAGCCAGGCGTTCGGAGGCTCCCGGGAGAGCTTGTCGGTGTCCCAGGGGACAGCGGGCTTCTCGGAGGGCTGTCAGTGTCCCTGTCCCCTCTGTCCAGAGGACGCCAGTTCTGCCGCACTGTCCAGCTAAACTGAACTCAGCCAGTGCTCATTGGGTCGGACTCCAGGGGGCTCTGGGATGAGAGAGAACTCAGCCCCGCCCTCGGAGGGCTCGCCCAGAGAGGATGGATGGGCCTTTATAGGGAACCTCGGGGAGGCCGCCCTTTGACTCCGTCTCCCCCTCCCCCAGGGAACTTCCCTCCCCCTACGACCCCGGAGGAGCTGGGGGCGCGCATCCTCATCCAGGAGCGCTACGAGAAGTTTGGGGAGAGCGAGGAGGTGGAGATGGAGGTGGAGTCTGACGAAGAGGACGAGAAGCAGGAGAAGGCAGAGGAGCCCCCCTCCCAGCTGGACCAGGACACCCGAGTGCAGGACATGGACGAGGTGCGCCCCGGGCCCCGGGCAGCCGAGGCTGACTTTCCCTGGAGCCCCAGGGGAGGGGTGTTCTCCACTAGAGCCCGAGATCCAGCCTCTTGTGAGGCTGGAAGGAGGCGTGGGCCCTGCGTAAGGCGGCTGCCGGAACCCCGCAGCACAGAGTGACGCCTTCCAGCCTGGCCCACAAAGAGGCATTCACAAGCGAGGACCTGAGCGCTGGGCCGGCCCTGGCCTGCGACCTTCCCCTGCCCAGAGGCCCCGTTCCTCCCCACCCCAGGCCAGCTCTGTTGGGGAACCCTCCACTCCTCAGCTTCGGTGCATTCGCGCTTCGGCCCAAATGGTCAGCAGTCCCTGAGCTTTCCTAAGTGCAGCCTGTGCTTCCTCTCGGCCTTCTCCGCCCTCGGGGAGCCAGGCCTTCCCAGCAGGCACAGAGGCTGCAGGCCAACTGCTCTCCGTCCCTCAGAAAGAGTCTGTGCGCAGCCGCAGAGGCCCGTGTCTGGGGACTGGCGTTCTCTCCCTCCCAGTATTGCTCTGAGCAGCGGCCCTTGAGCGCTGCCTGCTCCCTGCCCCCCTCCCTGGCATGTTAAGTGCCCTTGGCCTCCTGGGACTGCCTGGTGCCAGCTGCTGGAAACGCCTGGGCAGAGTGTTAGCACCACGGCCCCCAGCATTCCCATTCATGCCGCGACGAAGCGGCTTGGCTGGCTGCCGGCTGGCCTCGCTGCCGGAGGCTTAGCGCACGGCCTCTGGCTGCGGGCCTAGGCGCCCTGCCATCCTCAGGGCCTCGGGGTTCGGCCGTAGAGCTGCGGCGGCTTCTCGGCTCCTCTTTACACGCCGCCACTGCTCTGCTTTTCAGGGCTCAGATGATGAAGAAGAAGGGCAGAAAGTGCCCCCACCCCCCGAGTCACCCATGCCGCCGCCTCTGCCCCCGACTCCGGACCAGGTCATTGTCAGGAAGGACTACGACCCCAAAGGTAGAACCTGCTTTCCTGCCCTCGCCTTCCTCAGCCCTGCCCGGTTCTAGAATGGCTCGAGGTGGCCCTCCAGCCCAGACCTCACCGGGGTCACGGGGAGGGGCCAGCTCTGGCGCCCTGACAGTTCCCCCGAGCCAGGTGCCCTGTGGCCCTGAACGGCTGTGTCGTGCGTGAGTGACGCGTGGATGAAGCTGCGCGAAGCGACACCCTCTTCCCCCAGGCTGCCACCCCGGGTTCTCACTCAGCATCTCTCCCTCTTTAGCCTCCAAGCCCCTGCCCCCAGCCCCTGCTCCGGACGAGTACCTCGTGTCCCCCATCACGGGGGAGAAGATCCCTGCCAGCAAAATGCAGGAGCACATGCGCATCGGGCTGCTCGACCCCCGCTGGCTGGAGCAGCGGGACCGCTCCATCCGCGAGAAGCAGAGCGACGACGAGGTGTACGCTCCAGGTGAGGTGGGGGTGCCCCCGCCCAGCCCACACCCCTCCTCTGACTCAGCCCTGACTCACTGTGACCCATGGGAGTCTCTGAACGACAGTTCACTTGCCTTAAGCAAACATAGAAAGCAGCAGCTGAGCTCCACAAAAGCTTTCAAGGTTATGCACAGCCGTTGGTGCTACAAAAAGTCCCCTCCCATTTTGTAGAATGACTAGCGACAGGACTCCTCCAAAGACAGGCACCTGACAGGGACGGCGTGTCCCCATTGACATCCCAGAGCCAGATCTGACCAGCTGGGAGGGGTGCAGGCTGTCTCAGAACGAGACTCCACACGACACTCCTGTGACTGCTGTGCGAGAAGCAGCAACCGGGGGGTTGGGGTGGGGTGGGGGTTTGACACTGTCCCAGAGGGAGGGGACCAAGTTTTCTGACTTGACTCTGCTACTTGCTCCTCACGTGACCCATCCTCTCAGTTGCTTCTCATTTGTCAAGGAGCTGGACAAGCTCTGGCTTATAGGCTTCTTTAGAGCTGATTGGGCGGCCTTCTCCCCTCCTCCCCCCCGCCCCCAAGAGGGCAGGCATGCTGGGGCGGGACTCAGTCACCCTGTCCCCTGGGCCCCGCCTCCACCCTGCACCAGGAGAGCTGCTGCCTTGTCAGAAGGGCACGTGGTTTAGAGTCCCTTTCTGTCCCGTCTCCGTCCAGGTCTGGACATCGAGAGCAGCTTGAAACAGTTGGCCGAGCGCCGTACCGACATCTTCGGTGTAGAGGAAACGGCCATTGGTAAGAAGATCGGCGAGGAGGAGATCCAGAAGCCAGAGGAGAAGGTGCAGTCTGGATTCCCCTAGCGCCGTGCCTGCCCTCAGACTCGCCCAGTGGGCTCAGTTCAGGTGTCCGACAAGCTGCCGTGTTGCTCTCCCTGCAGGTGACCTGGGACGGCCACTCGGGCAGCATGGCGCGGACCCAGCAGGCGGCGCAGGCCAACATCACCCTCCAGGAGCAGATCGAGGCCATCCACAAGGCCAAGGGCCTGGTGCCCGAAGATGACACCAAAGAGAAGATCGGCCCCAGCAAGCCCAACGAGATCCCTCAGCAGCCACCGCCTCCGTCCTCAGCCACCAACATACCCAGCTCCGCCCCGCCCATCACCTCCGTGTCCCGGCCGCCGGCAGTAAGCCAGAGCCACCGGCCCCTGGTCTTGTAGAGCGTGGTTCCTGGGGTTGGACTCTGCCGGCCGAGAAGGGCGGCTGCCCATGGCAGGGCCTGAGAGCTGAGGGGGTCAGATACAGGGAACCCTTTAGCCGGAAGGAGAGCCTCTAGCCTGACCTTCTCTCTGCGGTCTCTGTGTGGGAGGATTGGAACAGGGCGGGCCGCAAGGGGCAGATGCCAAGCAGGCTGGGCAGGGGGGCTGCAGGGCTTGCTGGGCCTTTGGGGAGCGCTGGCCCGTCTCCAGGAGGCTCCGTCAGGGTCAGCCCCTTTGGCTGTCGGTGTCGCCATGAGTGGCTGGTTGAGTCCCAAGTAGAAAGAGTGCTGCCCCTGCCCCTGGCCTGTCAGCCTGGGGCGAGGCTGCCATCCCTCAGCCCCGGGGCCTGAGTTGGAGCCCCATCCTTAAAGTCTGCAGGTGACCAGTTGCCAGCTGTGAGTCCCGCCTTGGCCTTCTGTGACCGTGGGGTCCCTTCTCCCCACAGATGCCGCCTCCCGTCCGCACCACAGTCGTGTCCGCAGTGCCCGTCATGCCCCGGCCCCCGATGGCGTCAGTGGTGCGCCTGCCCCCGGGCTCGGTGATCGCTCCCATGCCGCCCATTATCCACGCGCCCAGGATCAACGTGGTGCCCATGCCTCCCTCGGCCCCTCCGATCATGGCGCCCCGCCCGCCTCCGATGATTGTGCCAACAGGTCCGTGGCTCGTGTTGCTTTCTAGGCCATTCGGTCAGGACTGCAGGCCACGCACTGTGAGCAGAGCGGTGGCTGGTGTGTGCCCGCGGGTCAGGCCGGGTCCAGCCCAGAAGAAAGCCACGGCTTCCCCGTGTGAGCTCCCCAAGCCGCGAGCTGGAGCCACGGCTCTTGAGGTTGATGGTCTGGTGTGACAGCTGGGGCTTGTGCAGCCAGAGGAGTCAGGCCCCAGGCAGGTGCAAAGGCCCCACAGTGATCACTGCTGGCAGGCACCCCCTCCATCCATCAGTCCTGCCCCTTTTCCAGTGCCCGGCTGCCCAGTGTGAGCAGCGTCCCCGGTCCCCTGGCCAGGAAACCGCTGGCTGCCAGACCCAGCAAGGAGCGGCCCTTCACACCTCTCCCGGGAGAAACAGGAAACCATCTCCCCTCTCGGGTCTCACCAGCCCTGATTCCTGGGCTCTTCCCCCACTCACGGCTCCCCCGTCCTGTCCTTCCAGCCTTTGTGCCCGCTCCACCTGTGGCCCCTGTCCCGGCTCCGGCCCCAATGCCCCCTGTCCACCCTCCGCCACCCATGGAAGACGAACCTGCCTCCAAGAAACTCAAGACGGAGGACAGCCTCATGCCCGAGGAGGAGTTCCTTCGCAGAAACAAGGTGTGTGATCCCAGAGCGCTGCCCGGGGCCGCGAGCGTCTGTCCAGCTGGGAGTCCAGTCCCACCCCAGGCCAGCACCGCCTGGCCCCCCGGATCTGCTCCCATGGTTTTGGCTGCCAGGGCGCGGGTCAGCCGGTGTGGCCCGGGGGGCTTCCGAGCACATACGTGATGTGGTCAGCAGTTGGAGGAGCAGACAGCACTGGTTCCCGGCGTGAACTGGTGTGGAGGCCGCAGGGAGACCGGGCTGAACGGGCAGCAGGACTTGTGTGTGGAGGGGACCCTCAGCCCAGAGCAGCGATTTCCAACCGTTTCCGTCTCATGGCATACCCGAACAATTACCGGCGTTCTGCACACCAGAAATGCAGATTTTTGCCCGCCTGACCGGAAAACAGGCTGTGTTGACTCGCCCCCAGCAGACGGCTGCCGTGTTGGTGGTGCCGTGTCTCTGTTTGACAGCCGGAGGGGAGAGGTCAGGTGGCGCATGTGTTCAGGATTCTGGCAGCACACAGTTGAAAATCGCTGCCCTGTAGGAAGTCCTGGGTGCAGTTCTTAATTTCTTTGTGGCCTTCTCCAGTGTCAGCCCTGAAAAGGTCTGCCTGTTGGGGGGATCCTGTTGGGGTGCTAGAAGTAAGGGGAGGTGGGAACATGGGCACTTCCGTCTCCAGGAAAGTTGTTGGGCTCACTCCATGAGGAGGCAGGAACAGTGCCAGCCCCATTCCCCCAGTGCAGTGGTCGGCAAACTGCGGCTCGCAAGCCACATGCAGCTCGCAAGCCACAGTTCGCCGCTCTGTTGACTAATGAGTTTGCCGACCAGTGCCCAATGCATTTGACCAGTCTTTTTCCTCCATTTTCCCGATGGTGCCTCTCGTCTCTTGAGGGCCCAAGAGCCAGGGTGAAGCGACATACGGTACCTGCACTCGTCCCTGCAGTGCTCACGACGGCACCGGCCGGTGGTTGTGATTGGCTGCCTGATAGGCGTGGCGTTGAAGTTCAGAGAGACCTAGTTGCTAGTTAGCGGGAAGCTGAGTTGAAACCCAGGTTTTCTGATTTCACAGTTCATATCCCCCTCCCCCCCCCCCCCGTGGTAATTCTTGGGGTTTGCAGAGCATTTTCACATCACTTCCTCAGCTCCAGACTCACCAGGAGGCAGGGGAGAGGTCATTTTAAAGAAGAGAAACCGAATCTTGGGCTATGTCCCCAGTGGCATCAGGGACCAGTGTCCAGGAGCCCAGACAGAGAGGTGACACGGCCTGGACTGGCCCAGGAATAGGAGAGCATAGTTCCCGAAGGGTTCAGGGATCCCAGGCATGATGGCCACCTCCTGTTTTGCAGGGCCCAGTGTCCATCAAGGTTCAAGTGCCCAACATGCAGGATAAGACGGAATGGAAACTGAACGGACAGGTGCTGGTCTTCACCCTCCCGCTCACTGACCAGGTAGGAGTCGCTCCCGGGGAACCGAGGGCTCGAGGGGCAGCTTCCTCCCGCTGACCTTGGCGAAGGGGTAAATGCCCTCTCCTCCTGCCACAGGTCTCTGTCATCAAGGTGAAAATTCACGAAGCCACGGGCATGCCCGCAGGGAAACAGAAGCTGCAGTACGAGGTGAGTCCGGTGTCTGGTCCTGGCCCTTGGGTCACAGTGCTTCTGTCATCCCAGAAGCTAAGTCTCCTGTGGAACCAAAGGAGTGGGGAGATGCCCGGATGTGGCCATCTGAGTCCATCCTAGCAGTAATACTGCTGGCTGGGAGGGAGTGCTGGGGCAGGTTAGCCTGACAAGAGAGGCTGTTAGCGGGTCACACTTTAACTTTGTGTGGGGTCCAAAGACCCTCTGCCTCAGTGACAAGGGTGGACATCTGGGGACAGTTCTCCGGGGTGCTCTAGTGGCTTTCTGGTCCGGGGGTGGAGCCACCAGGTCAGTGAGGTTTCAAGGAGCCTGGCTTTGTGCATGGACAGAGGTGACAGTCCAGCCAGGCCTGGGGCCCACTGGGTCTCACAGGGCTGCTGTGTTGTCCCACCTTGAACTTTGGGCCTCAGTTTCCTGCTCTGCATGTGTGACGTTGGACTGGGTGATCTCTAAAGGTCAAAGCATGGCTTGGTAGGGAGGGAGGGAGGAAGGAAGGAAGGAAGGGCAAAGCATTCTGGGAGGAACCAGAGATCTGCCCTATGCCTGCATCCCCCCTTGCCCCCGGCCTTCCTTCGGACTCCTGTGTTCACTGCGGGCAGACTGTGAACAGACTTTGGGGGTGAGGCTGCGCAGTGTGCTCAAGGCCCGATTGCCCGTGCTGAGCACACCGTCTGTCTTCCAGGGCATCTTCATCAAGGACTCTAACTCCCTGGCTTACTACAACATGGCCAACGGCGCTGTCATCCACCTGGCCCTCAAGGAGAGAGGCGGGAGAAAGAAGTAGAGGAGAAACCTGTCAGGTCCCAGCCACGGCCGTTCTGCCTCTCCTGTCCCTCCCTTCTCCCCGTCCCCCGTCCCCCGTCCCCCCCGTCCCCCGCCCCAGACCCCGGAGCCCCTGCCTTGTACATTGTTTCCCTCTTAGTTTGGAAATTTGAGTTGTCCTGCGGTTTCCTCCCCTCCCCCCTCCCCACATTGGTGAGAGAGGCCTTCCTACGCTCCGCCCCAGTGGTGTCTGGAATTCCTTTGTGTTCGAGTCTTCATTGGAAGGGATTCGATTCTTCTGGCAGCCCATTGGGAAATGTGAGCCCAGAAATGTTCTGGGGATGGTGTCATAGTGCTGATTGGCGGAGAGAATATGCTTGTGATCGTCATTAATCGTTTTGTGTTTTGCCCGGGCTGTCTAATAAACCTCTTGGACCCTTGTGAAATCAGCGTCATAAGACTTGTCTCTGGGCACCTGCACCCTGTCCAGACCCGGGGAGGGGGGAGGGGAGCACTGGGTTTTTAAGGAACGAATTGACACCATCAAGTCTGTCATGACTCATGGGAAGACGGACTTTTATTTTCCTTTTAAAGCATTCGGACCTAAAGGCACAGCCCTGTGTATTTAACAGACGTGCAGATGTCTTCAGCAGCCACGAGCACAGAACAGGGGCGGGGGTGCAGTTTCTGGGTCGGGACGGCGGTGAGACACGTGAGATGAGACTGCAGGGCAGTGGATTCCTGCAGGCCTGGAGTCACCCCTCCCCGCATTGGCTCTTGACCTTGGGCCGGTGGCTTACGCTGAGTGGGCACGGGGCCATGAGGTTTTTTGAAAAAATGTATTTATTTGTGCCGAGGCCATGAGCTGTTCCAAGGACTGTAAAGTTGAGCCAGTTTACCCCCTGTTGTTGTAAACACGTTATCAATTTTAACTCATGTAATACTGATGTGAGTATTCCTGTGTGTGTGTGTGTGTGTGTGTGTGTGTGTGTGAACAGCACTTACCTATTAGCGCACAGTCTGTGGGTCACAGGCCAGACGTGGTGTGACCGGGTTCTCTGCTTTGTGCCTCACAAGGCTGAGATGAAGATAGTGGCTGAGCCGCATTCCCTCTGGAGGCTGGGGGGAATCTGCCCCAGACTCCTCAGCTCCTTGTTCTGGATGAACTCAGTTCCTTGTGGTTGTAGGATGAAGTCCCTGTTTCCTTGCTGTCTGTCAGCTGGGGGTGACTCAGCTCTGAGGCCCAAGGCCACCTGCATTTCTTGGGACTTGGCCCTCTCCATCTTCAAAGCCAGCAATCCTCTGTGCCGAACCTCTGAGCATTCCTGTTTTTACCCTTGAGTAAACTGAGGCACAGAGAGGGTAGGTCGTGTACCCACAGTCACACAGTGAAGAGATGAAAATGTGTGCAAAATACTTGTCACAGTCCTTGCCCCCTGGTGAGGGCCAGAGCGGGCTGGTCACAGGGAGGGGTGCTGCTGTAGGCGATGTGAGGGAGGCAGGGGAAAGCCTGTTGCTCACTCTCCTGGTTTTACATAGAGAGTTAATTCATTCTGAACATCTCGTGTGTGTTCCCCACGCATTCCCAAAGCCTTTGCTCTGCAGTCCCTCTGTTCAATCCTCCTCGCCTGCCCCATGAGGTCATCTCTAGGCCTCAGAGGGGTGAGGCCATTTCCAAGGTCATAGAACCAGTATTTTAGTCAATGCCCTACTCCCCCCCCCCCCCCCCCCAAGTTCAGAGCTCCCAAACTCCAACCGACGGCTCAGGGGGCCCTTCTACAGTGCCAGTTACATGGCTCCATTACAGACTGCTGGACCAAGTCTGTAACTCGGTCTGTGGGGTGTCACTCCTCACCCTTTTTGACATTTGCCTCCCGCCTGGTTGCTGCAAGTTTTCTCCGGGAGCCTAGGCTAAAATGGGGCTTTCTGAAGTGGGCGCTGCAGTGTGAGCCCCTGCTAGTTGCTTCTCCATGGCCAACACCAAAACCCCCCCTGAGCACCCCCTGGCTCTCCTAGAGGATCAGGAGACCTGGGGGAGCCCCACACTCCAAGCTCCTCTCCTTCCTGCTGATTGGCTCCGGAGATGCACACGCCTCCACAGATTGGCAGGTCCCACCGGGCCCTGGGCCCTCGGGGACTGAGGCTGGAATGCTGCTGGGAGGAATGTGAGTGAATGGGACCTTTGAGTGGCCCTCTGGGGCCCAAGCCCAGCTTCCCAGAGCTCCTGAATGGGCATCTGTCCTGGCTCAGCCGCAGAAGGCCCACTGACCACAAGGCAGCCTTGTGTCCAGCAGAGGCCACAGGCCCAGCACTGTGCCCTTCTTGTTGAGGGCCGGCAGCCTGTAGGCAGCTCCTTGCTTGCCCAGCTTTCCTCATCCCCGTCTCCTGAGGATCATCTGCCCCCCTGTTTGGATGAGGTAGATCCGCGGGCAAGCAGCCAGTGAGGGCTCTTCCGCTCCTGGTGACACGCTGCCCTCGCTGCTCCACCAGGGGGGACTCTGAATTGGGGACAGATGCTCCTGGGGTGGCGCTGCTGGAAAAACTAGGCACAACTTGGTGATGCTTTCAGAGTCACCATGATTTTATTTATGTATTTAATATATTTTTATTGATTTCAGAGAGGAAGGGGGAGAGCTAGAGAGATAGAAACATCAATGATGAGAGAGAATCACTGATTGGCTGCCTCCTGCACGTCCCCTACTGGAGGGGGATCAAGCCCGACACCTGGGCATGTGCCCTCCGCCGGAATCGAACCTGGGACCCTTTAGTCCACAGGCTGATGTTCTATCCACTGAACCAATCCGGCTAGGGCAGAGTCACCATGATTTTCAAGACTTGCTCCAGGAGTAGTAGCCGTTAAGCAATTTCACTTTCTATGGCAGTAGCTGCTCAAAATGAGCATTTCTAAAGCGCAGAGGGATGCCACTAATGATTAAACCCATTTCACTTTCTATTTTTTTATTTTACTTTATGTTTTAAATGTTTTATTGAATTTTTTTTTTTTTTTTTTTTTTTTTTTTTTTTTTTTTTTTTTTTTTACAGAGAGGAAGGGAGAGAAATAGAGAGCTAGAAACATTGATGAGAGAGAAACACGGATCAGCTGCCTCCTGCACACCCCCTACTGGGGATGTACCCGCAACCAAGGTACATGCCCTTGTCTGGAATCGAACCTGGGACCTTTCAGTCTGCAGGCCGATGCTCTAGCCAAACCGGTTAGGGCTCTCCCCCTTTCTTGGGATAGGTCCACATCCCATTCCGCCCCTCCTGGGAGCTGGGACTGAGAGCCCACCACTCTGTCTGGAGCCACTGGAGAGGAGGGAACATCCTCCCAGACTGAGAATTTAAGACCAAAATAGCCTGTGCCCACTCCCATGTCTGCTGTTGCCCCGTTTATGGAAAACCAGAAGCCTATGGAATGTGAAGACCGTACAGCAAAGTCTTCAAGAATGTCTGGGCCACACGGCATCGAGGAAATGACTGGTGAGGTCACTGTGCTCTAGGACCTGCCTCTTGGGGGCTTGCTTCGGGCCCCTGAGCAGCCAGCCTGTCCCAAGCCTTGCAGCTCAGGTCTGGCTCTTTTGGTCCCTTCCCAGTTCTGGGCCCGTCTCCCTTACAGCTCTAGAGCAGGCTGTCGGATGACAACATGGTACTGGACTTCAGCGAGGAGCTATCAGTATGGCTCCCAGTGCTGACAACCCCTGGGGTCAGAAGTAGGCTGCTGGGAGCTCGGTCCATGTCGGTATAATCGGCTCATGGCTCCCAACGTAAGCGGTTGGTAAGAGCTAGGTTCACATCCTGGCTCTGCCACAGCTAGTTCTGGGACCCTAGGCCAATGACGTCACTTCCCTGCCCCTCAGTTTTCTTAACTGAAAAAGGGGACTAATCATAGTATCTACCTTGTTGCTAAAAGGTTATAAGGGACTAGAGGCCCAGTGCACGAAATTTGTGCACGGTAGGGTCCCTTAGCAACTGCTGCCATGGCCTTCCTCCATTCAGTGCATGTGATAGTGATCCAACTCCCAGCTGGTCGAACTTCTGAGGGGATACTTTGCTTATTAGGCTTTTATACATATAGAGAGATGGTTGAACAATTTGGAAAACAGCTTGCCAGTTCCTCAAAAGGTTTAAACAGAGTTACCAGGGGCCCCAGAAATTCCCACTCCTGGATGTTTAGCCACGAGAAACAAAAATATTTTCCCACAAAAGTTTGTACCTCAATGTTCATAGCAGCATTATTCAAAATAGAAACAACCCCCAAATAGAAACAACCCGAATGATCATCACTGACAAATGGATTAAAAAAAAAAAAAGAGAGATCTATCCACTCAATGGAATATTATTCAGCCATAAAAAAGAATAAAGTAGTGGTACAGGCTACAATATGAATGAAAACTGAAAACACTGTATGCTAAACGAAATAAGCCACACAAAGGGCATATATAGTTCCATTTACATGAAATATCCAGGAAAAGGCAAATCTATGGAGACAGTAAGCAGATTGGTGGTTGTCAGGGGCTGAGGGAGGAAGGCTGGGGAGTGACTGCTAGTGGATAGGAATTTCTTTTTGGAGTGATGAAAATGTTTTAAAATCAGATTATGGGGATGGTTGCACAACTCTATAGGCTTAAAACCACTGAATTATACACTTCAAAAGGGTAATTTCTACAGTATGTTGATTATATCTCAAAGTTATGTGTAAGTGTGGGAAGATTATAAGAGAAAGTGGGCAGTGCATGACTCAATGAACTTTGGTTATTCTTTTTTTTAATTTAATTTTTTATTGTTGATACAGTTACAGATGTCCTTCTGGTTATTATTTTTGTTTGTTGGTTAATCCTCTCCAGATATTTTTCCCATTGATGTTTTTAGAGAGAGAGTGAAAAAAAGAGGGGGTGGGGAGAGAAAAACGTCCATGTGCTTGCCTCCCCCAAGCACCCCTGCGACTGGGGCCGGGGATCGAGCCTGCAACCGAGGAACGTGCCCTTGACCTGAAACGAACCTGGGACCCTTCAGTCCGCGGGCAACGCTCTACCCACTGAGCCAAACCGGCCAGGGCTGCTGCTGCTTCTTCAAAGGTCTCCCAGGCGCTCACTTCAAGCCCCAGAGGCAGTGAGCAGGGGGAAGGGGCTGCCGACCTTCCATGTTCCTGGCTGGTCCCCGAATCCATCCTGAATCTCCTCGGAGCCCCGCATAAATGAGCAGACGAAATGATCCTCACCCACGTCCTAAGGGGGTGGTCTCGCGAGGAGCCGGGAAGAAGATGCGGAATCCTCAGCGTTCGCCCGCCGCCCCTGCCGGCACGGCCTTCCAGGTGACAGCCGGCTCCCGCCAACCCGGAAATGCCAGAGGAACGCTTTCAGGTGAGCTCCGGTGATTGGCAGCCCCGGGGTAAGTGGGGCTGCCCCGCCTCCTCACGTCGGGCCTGTCGGCGCCGTCCTGGGGGATGTGGGCGGGGCCCAGGGTCCTCGTCGCCCATTGGGTGTGGGAGGAGGGCTCCGGAGGGCCCGCCTTCAGCCTTGCCGCCGCCAATGGGCTCGGTGCGTGGGCGGGGCGGCGGCGGCGGGGTGGCGACGGCAGCTTGGCGCTGGGCGGCTGGGCGGCTGGGCGGCTCGGGCGGCTGAGGTGGCGAGGTGTCCGCTGAGGCTGAGGCGGCGGGCGCGGCCGTCATGGCGAAGAGCCCTGGCGAGAACGGGCCGCGATCGCCCGCGGCCGGAGGGAGCCTGTCGGGGACCCGCGAGAACCTGGCCCCGGGCCCCGACGCGGCAGCCACCGACGAGCTCAGCTCTCTCGGCTCCGACTCTGAGGCCAACGGCTTCGCCGAGCGCCGCATCGACAAGTTCGGCTTCATCGTGGGCGCGCAGGGCGCCGAGGGCGCGTGAGTGGGGCCGGGAGCCGGGCGCGGGGCCCGCGGGGGAAGGCGGGGGGCGGGCTGCACGCGGACCGAGCGCCCTCAGGACTGACCGACGTGTCTCTCCATGTCCCACCCCCATAATGCCCCAGGCAGACTGACCCGTCCCTCACCACGAACCCACTTCCGTCAGGTTCGCCCACGGGCTAATCCCACCTCCCCCCTTCCCCCACTTTCCCCCACAAACCCCCCGCCACCCGGGGAGGGCCGCCAGGGTCCTCCCCCCAAATTCAGGACCGACACTTGCCCCAGCATCACTGCTGCCACCCGGGCCTTAGGGCTGATTGACTTTGCCCCCCCTGACAGGCTCACAGATGGCCGCCTCCCCAACAGACATTTTATTCTCCCTCCACCCCCACCCCTCCCGGGCGCACAGGCGCCCTTCCCTCCCTACCTCTCTGCCCCCTCCCCAGGGGGACATCTTAGGCAGAGGTCAGAGGGACAGACTGTCCTGCCCCTGCCCGCTGCACAACAGAAACAGAGACCCCTGGACAGACAGTCCCTCCCCTCCCCGGAGGGTCCCAGTGTACCCCCCTCCCCCCCCCCCCCCCGCAGAGGCAGATGACTTCCTGTCCCAAGGGGTGGCAGGTGGGCACCCACAGGGTGACAGCGCCTCACTGCCCGCTGTTCTGTGCATCCTCTGGAAATGGGCGCCTCCTCTCCTCTTAAAACACAGACTGGGGGAAGGGGTGCAGGCCGGGAGCCAGCGGGATCCTGTCCCGAGCCCCAGAGCACCCAGGCCCTCAGCCGTCAGGCAGGGGAGCGGGAGGCAGTGGAGCACCACCTTCCTTCCCTCCGAGCTGGGCGAACAGAGGAGCCGCACTCTGCCCCCACGGAACCCCCAGAGCCCAGTCCTCAGAGAGATGGGGTGCATAGGCTGTCAGTCCCCTTGGGGGAGATGGACTCTGGACCCCCACTCCCACCCCAGCTGTCCTGTCGCCCGAGACCAGCGTTGTGCAGGGAACTGACAAGCCTCCCTGGTGCCGTGCCTCCCCTGCAACAGAGACAGCCCCCTAAAATCACCTGTGGGGCCTGCAGCACTGCGGCCGGCAGTGACCCTACTCCCCGGGGGTCCCCCCCCCCAACTCCGACTGGCTGGGAGCACCCAAGGCCCCTCCCTGCAGCCTCCCTGGCGACTTCTGGAAGTGTGAGAACCCCACCCCACACGGGCAGCCCCGGCAAGGTCACTTCCGGGGTGCTCCCAGTCCCCACGCTGCACAGTCACCAAGCCCCCGCCTCTGGAGGCGTGTAGGCCCCTCCCCTAAGGAGAGGAGCCCTGCTTCCTCCAGCCTCTGCCCTGCCCGTTCGCTCACCCCAGGTTGAGCCTATCCCGTCCAGGACTCAGAGTGGGCCCCCCCTTCCTGTTCGGACGCGTTGTCACAGTTCCCTGGGGATTAATTAGCTTGTGAGAACCCAAAGGGGATTGGAGGTGTGTTTCCAAATTGAGGGGCAGTCACCAGGCCCCGGGGTCGGGGGGGGGGGGGGGGGGAGATGGGGTCTTGAGAAGTGGGAAAGGAGTTTCCAGTTGTGTGTGGGGGTTCCTGGAAGGCAGAGCTGGGATTTGCTGGTGAATTCTGGGAGATAAGAAAGCCCAGGGCTGTTTATCAGGCAGTTAAGCAGACCTCGGTGCAGAGCAGTGTGGGGAACCGGCGGGCGGACTGAGGAAGCACTTCCTGGCTGTGTGACCTTGGGCCAGATCCCGAATCTCTGAGCCTGTTGACTCCGTCAAGGGCAGGAGGAAGGCCTCCTCCCAAGATGACTGGGGATTAAATGCGATCAGGTATGCCAAGGGGTTCAGCACAGAACCTGGCGCAAGCAGTGGCCCCGAAAATGTTAGTTTTCTTCCTCTCCCTTCTCAGGGCCTGAAAATTGAGGAGAAGAATGAGGGCGTACCTCTGGCATTTGTAGACAGAGACGGAGAGAGGCCCCAGAGGGAGCACCTCCCTTTGGCTGTGGTCCCCAACCAGGCCGCCAGACATCTGTCTCCCCACCCTCTAACCACAGACCCGGGCGTCGCAGGCTCCCTCTGCATCGCTGGTGTCCGGAGGCCTGGGCTGAGGCGGGATCCCAGGTCCCCCCCTCTCTCCCTGCCTCACCTTCTTGACCCTGTTGGTCACCCTGAAATCTCTGGTGCCTGAAAGCTTTGATGTCTCCCCGCGTTGTTTATATTGTGGTTCCAGAAAAGCCAGGAGTAAGTCCCTGCCCACAGCCGGAGAGGGGAAGTTAGGCGAAGTTTCAGGGTGACCGCCCCGAACCCAGTCCCGTGGGTGAGGGCTAGTTGTCCACGTGCTGTTCCAGAGAAGTGAAACATTAGCACCGCTGGCTGCAGTGGGGACGGCGGGACTCTGACTCCAGATTAAAGCTCCATTTCAGGCATCCCTGGGCCAAAGGTCGTCTCAGAACGGTCAGTTTTGACAGTTGTTGGGGGCTGGGGGGATGGGAAGAAAAGGAGGTCAGAGGCTATCCCACTCAGGTGCCTGGCATGAGAGCATCTTAAAATTACAGACTTTTTGAGCTGGAAGGGATCTTACGATTAATCAGCTTAACTCTTACACATTATGCAGATGAAGAAACTGAGGCCGGAGAGGAAAATAACTTACTCGATATAACACAGCATATTAGCAGAACCGGGACTCGAAACCAGGGTTTCTGACGCCCAGGTCAAGGCAGTCCCACTGCCTCCCCCATCCGTTAATATGGTTTCTGGTCTTAGCGGGAAGTCAGGTGCTGGACAGGTAGAACATGGGGTTCCTAGCTGGAACCTACCTACCCTCGCCTTCCCGGGCTCGGCTGAGCGCTTCTGACCCCTCAGCAGTGTAGGCGTGTGGGCCGTGACCGGCTCGTCAGACCAATCAGGATCAGCGTTAGGACTGCCCCAGACTCACCGTTTCTCCGCAGGCCTGCAGCACAGTAAATGCTCAGTTAAAGTTTATTTACAGAAAGACATTTACGGACCGACATTTCAAGTCCGAAAGCTGAAAGTGACCTTAGAGATGGCTGTCATCCTACAGATTGATAAACAGTGCTGAGAGCGGTGATTAGCAGCCTCATCTCTCCAGTCTATTAGGAGCAACGGCAGGAATTGAACCCAGAACTGATCCCTAGCCCAAGGCCGTTTCTACTCCTTTACCTTCTCTGTCTTTGAGCTACTCTGCAGGGAACCTTTGGTGGGACTGCGGGGATCACTACCCGCTTTTGAGCAGAAGCCAGTAAGGGGGGGGAAGGGAAAGGAAGCAGCCAACCAGTGCTGGGCCCTGTGGGTGGCATGGACACAGACGGGTACTGGCACCGTTCGTGCCTTTGGCTTGGCTGGGAACGGAGCTGGTCGTTGAAGCCCTGGAAGGACCAGAAGCGGAGGAAGAGTGTCCTCAGTGGAGAAGGATGGGAGGGGTCATGTTTCTATTCCTATAACCTTGTGATGGGAAGAGCAGACCTGTTTTGTGGTGTGTGTGTGGTTGTTGTGTTTTTTTTTTGGGGGGGGGTGTCCATTTTGTAGTAGAGAGGAGGTAGTCAGGAATCCCCTGTGATTGCCAGCACTGGCCTGAGGCTGGAGCTTCCACCAGCTTCAGTCTGCTCCGTGCCGCAGGCCAGATGAGGTGAGGAGCTGTGTTCTCTGGGATCCCGTGGGTGTTGGCTTCCTGTTAGGGGAGAGAAGGATCTGAATTGGGCCCAGGGGAGAAACATCTGGAACAGCAGTATTGTCTTCTGCTGATTCAGTTCTCCCGTCCCTTGGGTCCCCCACTACCCCTAGCCAATTATGGCAGCCCTAGGACTTTGTAAACCATAGCTTAATCATTGGCTTAATTGGCATCCTTATAGTTTGATCGGTGCCAGATTTTTGTTGGGCTAAGGCCAGGGCCCTCTTGGCAGCCCAGGGCCTGCCTCCCTGCCTTCCCACCACCTTCTCCACTTTCCAAGCTCAGAGCATCCCCTTTTCTTGAACCAGTACAGTTCCCAGGAGAGCAGAGAGCTGGCAGCAGAGTGGTCCTTGGGTGGGCCATCTGGAAAGGGGCAATTGCACATGTGGGCCCTGGTCTGAGACTAGACCACAGGCCCTCCATTTTCTCTCCTCTTTCTCATCCTCTGGCTTCGAAGGAAAATCCGGTTTGGTGGCCCCGTGGGTGTTCTGAGCCTCAGACAAGACTCGACTTGACGAAGGAGGGGGCCGGCGCAGCAGCTGCCACCCTGGGAAGGTGCCTGCGTGCCCGCCTGTTAGGAAACCCTAAGCTGTGGGAAAGAGATAAGGTGGGGGGACCTGCTGGATGTTTTGTCCTCCTCGCATCTGTGTCTGAAACAGGACCTCCAGAGGGCCGGTGAGGCCTGGCCCTGGTCCAGCCCCCCAATCTGTTTACACTGAGGTGGGGAGAGAAGGTGCTAGTGCGTCTTCCCCTCGCAGCTCTGGCTCCTGCCCGCTCCACGGGCTGCTCCGCTGCTTCACCTGCTCAGAGGGCCCCGTCCAGGGCTCACCCCGCCGGGCTCCATTCTATTGCCCTGTCCGGCTCCTCAGAGGCTCACACAGTTTGGATCTTCACTGTAGGGAGATGGAAGCAGACTCAGGAGCCTGGGAGAGAAAGCCAAGGTTACTTTTGCTAGTTTATCCATCTGAGCAGTGGGCTTATTTACAAAACATCTACTGAGCACCTACTCTGCCAGCCCCTCTGACAGGGACAAGGAATACGGAACTGAGCAAGATATCTCTGTCTTGTTGCCCGCAAGAGGTTCCTAGACTTATTGGAAAAGGAACCACACACAAATCATTCTAACGTTGAGTAATACAGGCTATCCGGGAGGTATGTGGTCGCTCTGGGAATATAGAGGAAGCAGCAGCCAGCTCCACCGAATAGGAGCCCAGAGAAAAGAAGTGGCATTTGATCCAGGGCTCAGAAGGAGCAAGAGAAGGCATTCCATTGGACGGGAGGGAATCACGTACAAAGCCTGAGAAATGTGTGCAGAGGTGACAAGAAGAGCAGGAAGCCGGAGGATCATGTGAAGCAAGAGGAGGCTAGGAAAGCAGGTTGGGCTGACCAGGCCTCGCTTTGAATAGCAGACTGAGGTCTTGTGTGTTTCACCAAGGTCAGTCTGGTGCTGGCGTGGAAGGTGGTATTGAGACTCGTTGGGAGAGTTTGGACAGCCCAGAGGGGCTGTGGAGAGGTCTGGAAGAGGTCCGGAGCGATGAGGATGAAGAGGCCAGCAAATCAGTAGGGCCTGGTGCCTGGCTGGCTGTGTGGACTGACAGGAGCTGGGAAGGCTTGGGACAGGCCGAAGTGGCTCTGGACTCTCCCTGAACCCATCGGGGACTGTCTGGCCACAGGGAGGGAAGGATGACTGTGACCTTCCTCTATAGTGGACGGCAAGCTGCCGTTGACTCTGCTTTGTCACAGCCCTGGGCTCCCCAAGGTGCCTGGCATGGCTGGCATGCCCAGGGCACATCAAGGGGTACTTTGTTTCTCTCCAGTAGGAGAGTGGGTTAGCTGGCCTGGTGGGGAGGGCGTGGGTGAATGGTACTGAGCTTTGTGGTCTCTGCCCAGTAAACATATTGGATGGCAAGGAAGGCTGCAAGGAGAGAGGAATAAGACTTAAGGGCATGGAAAACCTGTCTTAGGGAGGTGTGCAGCTAGGGAGGGTAGGTTTGGGGTTTGGGCACAGTATTAGCTGATCAAGGGGAGGCAGATGATAGCTGAGGGTTGGCTTGACCTCACCCCGAGTCATTATTGTTTTCCTGGAGCTGCTGCCTCAGCTGGGATGGGTGGAAGCAAGTCCAGAGTCTATAAGAAGGCGAACACCTCAGCCCTTAGGAGCACAACCAGCCTTTTCTCAGAGTTGAGCGACTCTGGCTGGGAATGTGGACTTAGGCTAGCAGTGGGAAAGGGCTCTGCCGACTCCACCATTGACCTTTGTGGGTGTGCAAGTTAGGCAGGTCCCCTCACCCACGCCCTCCCCACCTGACCCTGGGGTTAATGCGCCCTGTCTCTCATCCAGGGCTTACTGTATGTGCAAGCATGTGCTAGGCTTAGGGGGTACAGACCTGGCCCTGCCCTCCCAGAACTTAGATCCCAGCAGGATGTCAGACATTCAACACGTAGTTAAAGGCATGGGCTGTGTATGGAAGGATTGTGAGGATCAAATGAGATAACTGGGTTAAGAGCAAGTGTAAACAACAGGGGGTCAGGAGACCTGAGTCCAGGGCCTCAGGGGGCCCCCAATTTGCTATGTGACCTTGAGGAAATTGCTTAAGCCTTCTAAGCTTCAATTTCCCCTAGATATGAACTGAGGCAGTTTTAATGGGATGCTGTTGAATAGTTCCTC
This sequence comes from Antrozous pallidus, assembly GCA_027563665.1. Lineage (NCBI taxonomy): Eukaryota > Metazoa > Chordata > Mammalia > Chiroptera > Vespertilionidae > Antrozous > Antrozous pallidus. Next base: position 3,508,809 of record CM050528.1, read on the forward strand.
AGCTAACATTCTGAAACTGACCTTGGAGTAGACGAAAACTGCTCTGGGAGGTTTTGTCTGAGCTGCACACACAGGCAAGGCGTCACGGCACAGCCTGCTGAGGCCAGCGCTCCCGGCATGCTTTCCTCTTGGGAAAGGACCTCTCTTTGTATGTAGGGCCAGTGGCCCTCATATTTGGGGGAGTGTAATCAAATCAAAAGATGCTTTGATTTGTCTAGTTCTTTGGTCTGCAAAGTGCTTTCAGTCCCATTGCATAATCCTTGCAGGAGCCCTGGGAAATCAGTAGGGTGAGTTGTATTTGACCCAGTTGGTAGACAAGGACGCTGAGACTGAGCAAGTGATGGAACTGGGCCTGGAGCCAAGGATTCCTCCTTTCCAGTTTTTTCATTTTACCAAAGCCAGTGACCCCTGTGGCTTCTCCTCCCCGTCCCCCAGCCCCGACCCTGAAGACTTCAGCTCAGCCCTCAGTGTCTGTTCTTCTCCTAGTGGGATTCTCAAGTGGTTTTTTGGCTTCGTTATTATAATGGATGACATGCTTCTTGTCCCATTTCTCCACACACAGACGCTCACACGGCCCAAGACAAGGCAGAAGCAGGGGGTAGTGAGGGGGCCTGGGAACACAGTGCAGAGAACGGTTGCTGCTCCTCTGTGCTCTCTGGGCTCCGGAGTCTGTGTGTCCAGAGGTGCTCATTCCCGGCTAGCGACTTGTAGAGGATGCTGCTGCTTTCCCCTCCCTCTCTGTCTTGGTTTCACAAGAGACCCCACATTTGGGCCTGGGAGAGCCTGGGTTCAGAATACCAGCAGACCTGGCTTCAAGTCCTGGTGCTGTCACTTTCCTGCCATGTCACCACTCTGAGTCTGCACATGGGCCAGGTGGTAGCATTGGGAGAAGGGGTGTTAGGAGGCTCTAGGAAGGCAACGTTAGTGAAGCATAGTCTCTGCCACAAAGTAAGGGACCCAGGGTACATAGGGACTCTTGAAATTGGAGTGTGAATTATGCTCAGATGTTCACGTTAGGTCTTGGCATAATGGTGAGGGAACAAGGAAGCATGGGTCTGAGGATCCAGATTGTCTCGCGTGCTCTGCTCCCCACTCACCCTTAGGCCTTGGGGGAGAAGCGGGAGCCGATACTACTCAGCTTGTAGCCTGGAGCTTTCTGGCCTGCCAGGGCAGGTTGGAAATCCCCCCATCAGTTCCTCATTGAGTCATTTGGAACAGAGTCTTCAGGTGACCTTGACTCCGAGGGCCCTGATTTTCTCCTTGGCCCGTGAAGACAAAGCGGAAGTGAGAACAGAGGTGGGCCTTTTGAAAGCCACTCAAAGCATGCGGCCATAGGTTGCCGGGGCCTGTGCCCTCCTGGGTAGTAGCAGGTGCTTGTGGAAGGAGTCAGAGTTGATTTAATTCTCACCACCCGCCTGTGTTTTTTATACACTTTCATCCTGGCCTTCCAGGCCTGCCTCTGAGTGACCCCGAGCAGCCTCCCAGCATGGCAAGCCATTTCGTACAAAAGCCTGCCTAGTGGGCCACACTTTCTCTGACACCCTCGTTCAGTTCCTTTAATTCTGAGACGCACTTGTCAGCGGGATCCCCGTTTTACAGAGGCAGGCACCAAGCTCCAGAAAGTGAAAACGAGTTGTCAAGCATCACACAGTTCATGGCTCTGAATCCACTAAGGTCCAAGCTCCCTGGGAGCAGAGCTTGTGTGCCCTCAGCTGGGTGGGCAGCACTCAGTTCGGGTCGAGTGAGAGAGCTGGAGCCGAGTGGGGCTGGATCGCCTCCTAGAGCTGTCCTCTGCTCACCTTGGGCCTTGGGTAGTTCCTGACTGGCTGGCCGAACCCCGAGTGTCTTCATCCACAGAAGGAGAGTAATAATTACGGGACCTTCCCTTGGGCTTGTTGGGATTAAATGGAATAGTGTGAGTTAAGTGTTGAGCACCGCGTCTGCTGCATAGCAAGTGCCTGGTAATTGCTACAGCAGACATTCAGTTACGTTAATTGGATATTGGAATTATAATGTTGTAAAAGGCCATCATCCAGCACATCTGAGCTCAGTCCTGTGCTGGGCTTCCAGGAAGATGCAGGGCTGGTATCAGGCCAGAGAGGGAGTGCTCTTCATCAGGCACGTCTGCTTTACCCACCTGATCTCAAGGTGGAGGACAATCTTCCTGTCCCCCTGAGGGGAAAACACACTGAGAGCCCGAGGTCACAGAGCTGATGAATCTGTCAACACAGAGCCAGTGAGCCCCTGTCCTAGGCCGGGGACACAGGGCAGAGGGGACAGGCAAGCCCCTGCCCTCCAGGGCCGACTTTGTGGAATGCTGCCTCAGCAGAGTGGACAGGGGTGGAGAAGCCTCGCCCGCTGTACCGGACCGCTCACATTCCCAAACAAGCCGGGCCCAGTTCTGTTAGCTGTGCTTGCTCATGCCGGGTCTTCCACCGGAGTGCCCTTTCCCCTTTCTCCAGCTGGCTGTGGCCTGTCACCCTTCAAGGACCATCTCAAAAGGCAGCTCCTCTTTGAAGCTTTCCCTCAGCATCCTGCTCTCACCCTGGGGCTCCTTGCAGCCCCCTAACACCTCCTACATGCTTCTGGGCCAGCGCTTGTATGTGTGCTATGTACCCACACATTTGTCTCCTCTGCCAGATTGACGTCCTCAAGGACAGCGGCTGTATTTTTTCCTATTTGTAGACTCAGGGCCCGGAACACAGCCCCTGGAGAGATGTGTATGGAATATAGCGAGGTGCTGATTGTGACTTGTCGCTGGAGTCGTTAGGAAAGGCTCTGTAGAGATGAGAGGAAGTTCTGCATGACGCCTCAGAGGATGAGTGGGACTGAGTAAGGGTGGGGGTAGGGGTGAGGGAGGGCAGCTCAGAGAGGGCTATCTAGAGATAGGACTGGGGGGAAGAGGGATCTCTAGAGGGAATAAGAGTAGCCTGAGATTTCTGTGGGACAAGGAAGGCAGTAGGGGGCCTTGAAGGCGCCTGGGCAGAAGAGGGACTTTATGTAAGTAGTGAGTCAAGACAGATTTGGTAAGACTTATTGGTAAGATCTAGCAAGTTGGTAAGGATGCGTGAGGGACCCCACAGGAATCAGGGCGGCTGCAGGTGCCCACAGTGAGTTGCCATCTGAGGACCCAGTTGTCAGATGGGGAATTTCAAGCATCCTTCCCGGGTAGGGGTGGGGGCTTGGGGAAGGGATGTCTTCAGTGGTAAACAGTCTCCACACTTTTCTGTAGTTGTCGGGGAGAGCTGGTCTGGGGGTTTCTGCTTTGGTCGGTGCCTTTCCCCAGCTGTGGGGGAGGAGGGCGTCCTTGCGTTTTGAGCCAGCAAGGCGGGTGCCTAAAGGAACCATTTCTTCCATCTGAATCCCAGGGTCGGGGGGAGGGTGTTGAAGCTGAGCAGAGTGGAGAGCTGGGCAGAGGCCCAAGGCACCGAGGCCAGTGAGGGTCAAGAGAACCTGTTTACCGTTGTGCACTGACCCACGGCTGGAAAGAGCAAAGCCAGGGAATTCCGAATGGGAAAGGGGGGCAGGCACTGAGAGTGGGGGACGGGGGAGGGGGTTCGGCGTGGGAGAGGGGGGTGAATCGAGCCAGTCTCTCTCACATCCAGACAGGGAGCCTGGACACTGTCCTGCCTCCAAGTCAGGGGCTGCCAGACCACAGAAGGGAGCGCCAGGCTGCTACCCACCACCTTCCTTTTCCATCCTGACTCACAGTGTGGCCTCGGGCAGATCTCTTAGCCTCTGGGCTACAGGCCTCCCCGCCCTCGCTGTGGCTATTTGCATACCACCAACACATCCTCTCTTGCATCCCAGTTTCCTGTCACGGTTCTTGTGGCACTGGCAGGAAAGCCATTTACACTTTCGGTCATTACCACCTCTTAGGTTAACGACCTCCAGGAGTTGTTGCCCAGTGTGCAAGGGAGGTCAGCTCTTCGTTTATCCTGCAGCTTTTCCAGCGCCTGGTGGGCCAGGGGACCCTGTCGTTCCCTGGATCTGTGCTTGTCCACGTTCTCTCTCAGTTTTCCACATTTTCATGTTGCTCACTCCTGCCCCTCTCTGGACAGAGGGAAGCGGCTCTCTGCTGGGGAGGGCGGGAGAAGGGGAGGGAATGGGGCAGGTGTTGAGGCGGTGTTACATGTGGGCGCTCTCTGTTGGACAGTTTAGTGGTCAAGTGGCAGCTTTCACTTGTAGGTTGTTTAACCTTGGGCACATTACTCCGCCCTGCTGAGCTTTAGTGTTCTGTCTGTGAAATGGAGATGATGAAGGCTCCTCCTTGGGGAATTGTGTGCCTGGGTAGCGTTTGGCAGCGCCAGGAGACAACCAGCGCTGGGGACGTGTCAGCTCTTACTGTCTCGTGCGAACTTTACCACTGCCCTTCGAGAAGGTGGCATTGTCTCCATATTACAGAAGGGGAACCCGAGGCTCAGAGGGTGGAGCTGTCTGCCCCTTTACACAGCCATGAAGTGGTAGAGCCAGGAATTACAGCGTGTGAGTCATTAAATAAATTCCTTAAGCTCTTGGGGCCTCAGTTGCTTTTGTGTAAAATGAGGAGAATCCTGCCCTGCACATGCATGTGTGGCTGTGTATATGGACCAGTCAAGCGAGAAAAGGGATGTGAAAGTGTGAGATAAACTGAAAATATTATTTGCTGGCCACCCACTAGGCTGGGCTCTTGCATATTTACCAGTGGCCTGGTGCACGAAATTCATGCAGGGAGGAGAGTAGTGTCCCTCAGCCCGACCTGCACCCTCTCCAATCTGGAACATCCCTGTCACAATCTGGGACCGCTAGCTTCTAACTGCTCACCTGCCTGCCTGCTGAATCACCCCTAACCACTCTGCCTGCCGGCCTGCTCTCCCCCACCTGGACCCCCTGCCGGCCTGCTCTCCCCCACCTGGACCCCCTGCCGGCCTGCTCGCCCCCAACTGCACTCCACTGCTGGCCTGCTCACCCCAACTCGATCCACTGCTGGCCTGCTTGCCCCCAACTGCTCCCCGCTGCCAGCCTGCTCGCCCCCAACTGCACTCCACTGCTGGCCTGCTCACCCCAACTCGATCCGCTGCTGGCCTGCTTGCCCCCAACTGCTCCCCCCCTGCCAGCCTGCTCACCCCCAACTGCACTCCACTGCTGGCCTGCTCGCCCCCAACTGGACCCCCTGCCGGCCTGCTCTCCACCAACTGCCCCCTCTGCCGGCCTGATCACCCCCGACTGTCCCCCCCTGCCGGCTTGATAACCCCCAACTACCCTCCTCTCTTGGCCTGATCGCCCCTAACCACCTCTGCCTTGGCCCCATCACCATGGCTTTGTCCAGAAGGACCTTTGGGAGGTCTCCTGGAAGGTCTCCCAGTCTAATTAGCATATTACCCTTTTGTTAGTATAAATTCCTCATTGAAGCCTATAAAATGTGAGGTGTGTGTAATGGTCCCACTTAAAGATAGAGGTAAGACTTAAGGAGGGCAAGTATTTTGCCCATGGTCTCAGGTGGAGGATCTGCAGTGGAAGCCTAGGTTGGTAGGCTTCAAAGTCCCCGCTCTGTCCACTCTCCCCACCCCCAAGTTTGGCCTCCCCAGTGGTTGAGATGAGGCAGATCAATCCTTTTGGCCTGTGACCTTGGCTTTCTGATGGGCTGTGTTTTTCTTCCTTTGGGCTCGTTTGGAGAGTAAAGCTTGGAGGAAGGGCTTAGATTGGTTCCTTGGGACCTAGGTTATCCCAAATTTAGTGATCAAGTGGCAGCTTTCACTTAAGGGGTCATGGGCAAAGGGACCATACCTGACTGAGCCTGCCCACCAGAAGGGCTGTGGCATGCCTGGCAGAAAGCAGACAGCTAGAAGGACAAGGCAAGCAGGGACCCCAGCTTGCAGTCTCAGCAGCCTTGGGAAACAGTCTCTGAGCTCCTAGAAACCCCAACCTCTGGGTTTGGGGAGAAGGCTGGGGGACTGAGAGCCTGCAGAGCAAATGAAGTCAGTGGTGTGCTGCTGACACCTGGGCCATGGCATAGCACAGCACAGCTCAGCCTAGCTCAGCCCAGGAGCCCGGCAGAATCTGGGACCAGGGGCTTCCTGGCAGCCCTCCTTTGCCTCCTCTGTGTGGCTCTCCCTCAGGAGAGGGGGGCTGGCGAATGGAACACTGCCCAGGCTTGCTGTCTGCATCCATTCATCATATTGAGCTCCCGGAGCATTGCTAGATATGGGCACAGCACTCACTGCGGCAGTCAGGAGGAGGGGTGTAGATGGTCTCCAGGGACTTGGGGCCCAGAGCTAGAGCTCTGCAGCAGCATCTTTAGAACAGCCTCTTCCTCCACAGCCCTCCCAAGGGAGTCCGAGGCCATGCACGAGTCACTGTGGCAGAGGGGAGGTCCTGGTTCCTGCCGTTTATTAGCTTTGTGACTGCCCAAGTCATACAGCCTCTCTGATTGGGTCAGGTTTCTCATGGGCCAAATGGGAATAGTAATTCATCCATGAGGGGTCCACCTCACGGGACTGTTGGGGGCACAAATAAAACTTCTATAGGCAGCAGTGGCTTGTAGCCCCGAGTGCAGTGCAGATGAAAGTGGCGCTGTCATGGCGAAAACCAGGCAGGCATCTGGTGAACGCCTGCGAGGTGCCTGGTGCGAGGTGCAGAAGTTAAGACCCAGTTCAGTGAGGGGGGGAGAGTGCAGAGCAATATGAGCAAATTCTGGTAATGAATTGTTCATTTTATCTTATTATTCTTCCTTAATGCTCTCCCGAGGACATTCTTCCATTGATTTTTAGAGAGTGGAAGAGAGAGGGAAGGAATGTGGAGAGAAACACATGGAGAGAAATACATTGATTGGTTGCGTCCTACATGAGCCCGGACCAGCCAGGCCGGGGAGGAGCCTGCAACTGAGGTGCGTGCCCTTGACCAGAATCGAACCAGGGACCCTTTGGTCCGCAGGCGGGTGCTCTATCCACTGAGCCAGACCGGCTAGGCCCCAATTTTTAACCTGGGCTGCTAGAGACTGTTCTCATTAGGTTCTTTGGTGCAGACTCCTTCAGGCCACCTTACGGTAAGAGGGCTTTTCTGAAGGGTGAGTGAAGTCCTCAGTCCTGAAGCGTCCCCATGGGCCATTCGGTCCCTTAAACTGGCCACACGCTCAGCTCCCAGTCATTAGAAGTTGGCTCATCTCCTCTCACTGTCGGGAGAAGCCACCTCATGGCCTCTATCCCATCATGCTGTTTGCAGGGACAGCCTGTTCTCACCTTCATCTCACGCCTTTTTTTCTGGACACCCTTCGAGGGTCAGTTCACAGTGCAGAGCACCTAATCATATAGGGAAACTGAGGCTCAGAGAGGGCAAGGGGCTTGTCTGTTGTGCAAGGGATTCCTGTAGCAGACAGCAGTTTGATCAGATGCCTTTTGAGGTCCTCGCTGATTAGACTAAAAGATACATGACTCTCTGACTTTTAATAAACAGCCTACGACTCTCCAGGGTACACCCTGCGCGTACAGGGACGGCTGTGTGCAGTTGGCGGGCTTGCGATGTGCGAGTGCCGGGCACAGCCAGACCCGCATTGTCTCCCTTCTGCCACCTCCGGGTGGCTTACACGCTGCTGTTGAAGGAGAAGGCATTCAAGTGACCTTATTTCCTCAAAAATTTTTCAGGGTAAGGTTTTAAAAATCAAAACAGAATCTTTCCACCGACATGATGCACATTTAAAGTAGTGGTTGATTTTTTTTAAAAAAATATTTCTGAGAAAACCTTGCCAAATCAATGGTGTAGCTTAAAATCAGCAGTGTCTTAGAATCCAGGAAATATGGTCGTTTGTTTTGTACCCAATTGAAATTCCGGTTTGCGGTCTGATGTTCGGGCTTTGAAACTGCCAAAGCTGTTATCTGTCATCAGTTGAAGGAAACGCAGAACTTGAATGTGCTCCCCTTGTGTATCTGCATCTGGGAAAAGTGGGTATTTCTGCAGTGAGAGCTTATCAACAGAGACAGACCTGAGGTGTCAAATAGACATGTATTACGTGGGAATTTTTTGAAAACTGGTAATCTCAGGTGAAACCCTTGCCCTCTATGAGCCCTCGTTTTCTCATCTGCTAAATGGGGAATTGGATCACATATGATCCACATCCATGACCACCAGTGTGACACTGTGTGACTCAGTGTGCCACTCCCTGTCATCCAGTGAGCTAGGAGGCTCATCCTCTGACTATCGTTGAGTGTTTGTAGGTGGTGAAAGGCAGGGTGACTTGTGATGCGTGGTTCTTTGGTTTCCGCTCCCTCGGTGTTTGGGGGTTGCAGGACCTGATCTGAGGGTGCGGTCTCTGCTTCCTCAAGGAGGGAAGGGCAGTGTCCTCATGCCTTGATTTTGCCTCTAGGTGGTGAGCGGGTCAGAAGTTTAAGACCAGGATGGCCAGTGTCAGTGTGACTAGGGTGGTCGTCCTTCCGTCCTCAGCTGCTCAGCTCTGAGGCTCTTCGCAGGCATGTGCAGTCCCCCAGAAAACTGGCCCTGACGAAGAGGAACTCCCTTTTTGTGTCTCAGAGGCCTCGGCTGTGCCAGCACTCCTCCCCCTGCTCTGCTAACCAGTAAAAGTCAGCAGTGCGTTTCCTTCCGGCAGAGCGAGAATCGCAGCTGAGGCCTGGGCCAAGCCTGGCCTCACCATGTGCTGTTCCTGAGAGCCTCCTCCCAGTCACCCCAAATGCTTCGCCCCCCTCTCCTTTCTGGGCGACAGGCAGGACTGAATGCAGGCTGTTGGCTAGGATCTGACTTGGGGTTGAGTCTGGGTTTTTCCACTGATTTTCGGTTTCACTCTGAGCAAGATGTCCTCTCTGGATAGCTTACTTCTCAATATTGTCAAGTACTTTTTTTAAATTGGAAAAAGAAAGAAGCCCAAAAAGGAAATTTTTTTTAATTAAAAAAATATATATATTTTATTGTTTTTTTTACAGAGGAAGGGAGAGGGACAGAAAGTCAGAAACAGCAATCAGCTGCCTCTTACACACCCCCTACTAGGGATTTGCCCGCAACCAAGGTACATGCCCTTGACCGAAATCGAACCTGGGACCTTTCAGTCCGCAGGCTGATGCTCTATCCACTGAGCCAGACGATTTCGGCCCCAAAAAGAAATTTAAAAGATCCATAATCCACTACTTTAAAAATAACTTGGAGAGAGTGGGTATAGAGAGGTATACATATACATTTTGTTGTTGTTTTACTGATATTGGTTAAGTAGTAAACATGTGTAAATACTCAGACTACAGATGCTAGTCTCCTCTTTCTTATCGCCCCTCTTGGAGACTTATGCTTAGATGAAACCCACTCACTTGAAGTATTTCTGGCAAAGCCAGGGATTCCTACCCCAGCCCTCCTCACTGCTCTGGTGCCTGCCTGCCTGCCTGCCTGGGGCGGATCTCCATGCTGAGCAAGGTCTTCTCCCCACTGAGCACTCAGTGCCAGTAGGATGTTAATGCCATGAGGTCTAGGACTTCGGTCTGGTCACGTGAGTGCTTCCCCACAGCCTACCCAGATGCCCTGGCCCTAGCACAATGCCGACACAGCTGTGGTAGCTGCTCCGTTGGTACATAGATGTACAAATACAGGCGGTATTTTTGTTGGGGCTTTGATGTGTGTGTAGGATTTTGATTGGTAGAGACAACTTGGAGAGCGTTCCAGCAAAAGGACTGGCGTGAGCGAAGTTTGGAAGGTGGGAAAGGGCCAGGATGTAATTGGGGAAACTATGAGTAACTGGTTTTGCTGGAGTGAAGAGGTGAGCATGTTATTTCTGTACTTGTCAGACTAGTTTTTTCACCCAGCTCTGCACTGGCAAGAAGGCCCTCTGAAGAGGCTTATTTATCAAGACGGATCTAGAACAGGAATGTTTTGCTTTGGTGCGCAAATGCAGGCACCCCGGCCTCTGCCTCCGAAAGACATGGTGACCCTGGCCCCTTGACACTTTGGGGGAGTGGGCACTGATGTCTCTCTGGGCTCTGCCTTTCAGGGAGGGGGCAGGGTTTCCTCCCATCTGTGTCAGGACATTCATGCGTTAGCAGCCCCAAGGGGGACGACAGGGATGGAGGGCAGGGGGAAGGAAGAGGACTGACGACAGCTGACTAGGGCCGAAGCCAAGGCCTTTGCTTCTCTTGGCACTCCTGATTGGCCCTGCCCTCTGCTCCCCAGGCTGGAGGAGGTCCCTCTGGAGGTGCTGAGGCAGAGGGAGTCCAAGTGGCTGGACATGCTCAACAACTGGGACAAGTGGATGGCCAAGAAGCACAAAAAGGTGAGGGCCTCGCCTCGGGCCTCGGCTGGGAGTTGGTACCGGGGGAGGGATGGGGGGAGAAACTCTGTTAGCTCTGAGGACCAGGCGCTTCTCCAGCTACCAGGCGCCTTTGGTGTGCCCCAGCTACCGGGTCTGCAGTGGGAACAGGAGCTGTTTGGAGGGCAGTGCCCAGCCTTCACTTGGTCCTCCCACATGACTTCAGACTCATGCAGAGCTTGTCCTGGAATCAAACTTCAAAGCTGCTCTCAGCTAAAAGCCCTGATAGGCAGCTTTCCTCCGCCCGCTCCTGCGGGAGTCCTTACTGCTTACGTCTGGGAGGACTTTGTGATCTCAGAATAGCTGACTTGTTGAATGTTTGCCGTGTGCTGGCCACTTGACTTGGGTCATCTTTACAAAACAGTCCCGTGAGGTTGGTAGCAGTGGTATCCCCACTTTCGAGATGACCTGCAGAATTAAAATTTGAACCCCGGAATCTAATAATTTTAGCGCCTGTGCTCTGTATTACCACAATAAGGGGATTTCTTCACCCTCTAGATTGATTTGATGAGTTTCCTTTTGCCTCCTGGCCAAAGCAAAAAGCAAGAAAAGTAATCTCCCAGCTTAGTAGTCTTATGGACACGAAAATGCGGGCGGCCCGTGTAGCCCGGCTGTCTGCAGGCAGCCGCTCTGTTGCCTGCCAGGCATGTCCACCATCACGTGTGTGTGTGCGTGCGTGTTGGCATGTTGGCCCCGTCGGCAGGTTCTGGTTACTCCCTGGCCTGGGGGAGGCCTGCCCAGAGCCTCACCGCTGGGGTCTCTGCGTGAGTTCCTCGTGCGGAGAGTGAGCCCCGGGCTCCCTGGCATCGGCTGCCACACGGGTGTGGTCCAGCCTGGCTCCGCTAGCTGCAAGGGCCTAGCAGAAAGCTCAGGATCAAAGGTCAGGTCCAGCTGGGGCCCAGCCCCACTGCCTTCCTCTCGCCACGGCCAAGGTTAGCTGTGTAACTTCGCCCTTCCAGCCTCAGTTTCACTTGTCAAGTGGGAATGACAGTACTGTGGCCGGGCTGTCCTGTGAGGTGGCGAGAAAGCCCGTGCCCGGGGGAAGGGAGGTGCAGCCGGCCTGGCTCTTTCCTGCTGTGCTAGGTGGGCATGCGGGCACTCACTTGTTGCTTATTATTAGAATGTCTTTCTCTCTCTTTTTAATTTTTATTTTTAAGGCAACTGCTCCTCAGCTGCCTGCAGTCAGAGTCTGGGGTCTGTTTCCCCGCCTCCTCACCCCGCAGGCTCTTACCTGAGCGTCAGCTCCTCCGTTGTCTCTTGTGGCGACCGGTGGCTCTGACCCTCTTGCAGCGGCCTCCCTTGCAAATGGGGATTCCAGAGAGGTGCCTTGGGGAGTCCTTCTCAGCTGAGCAGCCAGCAGCACTTCCTCTTCCCCTTTGCTTCCCTGGCGCTGTGGTTAGAGGCTGAGGGCTACCCCTGCCCAGCAGGAGCCACCACAGGAGGCCTCACCCCCGTCCCCACCCAGAGGCCCTAACCTTCTGCTCCGCGCCGGCCCCCTCAGCTGTGGCCACGATGGCCCGGGAGGTTTGCCTGGCTCACTGTGCAGGCCTGGGCTCTCCCTGTGGTGAAGAAGTCCTGGCACAGGAAGGGCAATACCTGTTTCAGGAAGTGTGTTCAGACCCAGCACTTCTCCTGGCCTTACCCGGCGTCCCCAGGAGGGGGCCCAGCCCTGTGGCTAGCGTGCTGTCTGCCCGCATGGCTCTGCTCTCTGAGCTCAGCAGGCAGGCAGGGGTCTCACTACAGCCACAGCGCCTCCTTTCCCAAGGCATTGCCTCGGAGAATGAGAACCCCTTATGCTTTCTGTTTACCCGAGCACTCTCTTCTGCTTTATTATTATTATTTTTAAAATATTTTATTGATTTTTTTACAGAGAGGAAGGGAGAGAGATAGAAAGTCAGAAACATCGATGAGAGAGAAACATCCATCAGCTGCCTCTTGCACATCCCCTACTTGGGATCTGCCCGCAACCAAAGTACATGCCCTGGACTGGAATCGAACCCGGGACCCTTCAGTCCGCAGGCCGACGCTCTATCCACTGAGCCACACCGGTCTTGGCCCTCCTGCTGTATCCTCACTGATCCCCATCGTTGCCTTCTGCCCTGAGGTAGGCAGTGGGGATTGCCCCTGCGCGGAGGAGGATTCCAGAGGCCAGATCGGAGAGGCCAGCGAAACCGCTGGGTCTCGCCCCCAGCCCTGAGCCTGAGCGAGGGCGTGGCCTCTTTGAGAGCCTCAGTGGACTACAGGTGTTCAGGGGGCTTCCGGGGCAGACCATGTATGACAGGGCTGTGATGATGGGGGGCTGGTTCGGCCGATGACCCTGAGGGGAGCCTAAAGGCCTGTGACTGGGCTACACTCCATCCCTTTGTCGAAACCTGCCCAGACCAGGTGGCTCCCTTAAGGAGACCCTTGTCCCCCAGCAGCACGAAACTGTCCCCAGGGTCTGGGCCGTTCCCTTCCGCTCCCTTTCTCCCCCCACTTTGCAGACAGGCCCAGACGCTTCAGTGTGGCTCCTGTGGCCAGCTGCCCTCAGCCTCTGCCTCCTTCCTGGTTCTCGACTCTCTCTAACCCCTGGAAAGTTTTCTCTTGTTTGTGCTGCTCATCAGGAAGGCCGGGCTTTCTGGTTCCCCCCTCGGAGGGTTTTGAGGGGGTTTCCTGGTGACGGGACGGTGGGTGTGATTCCCGAGGCCCTCGAGCTCCTGTGTCAGGCATCCTTCCGGATGGAGGGGTGCAGAGGAAGCCAGTGTTTATTGAAGACAGACTACCAGGCGTGGTCCCTCACACCCCCATTCTTTTCTTTTTTTTCTTTTCTTTTCTTTTCTTTTCTTTTCTTTTCTTTTCTTTTCTTTTCTTTTCTTTTCTTTTCTTTTCTTTTCTTTTCTTTTCTTTCTTTTCTTTTAATGAAGAGCCAAACCCAGTGCTGAAGGGCAGAGCCTACCCCCCAAGAGCCAAGTCTAGACCTGAAGAGCTGACCCTCGTCCTGAGGGCGGAGCCTAGCCCTTCAGAGACTAGCATAGCCCCCAAGAGTCCAGTCGAGCCCTGAAGAGCCAGAGCTAGTTTCCAACGCCTGACCTCAGTTCCCAAGAGCCAAGCCTAACCCCAAAGGTCCCCGCACCCCCTTCTGATAGAATCCTAGGTGGTGCCGCTCTGACACTAACCGTCAGGGAAGCTGCCTCGGAGCCTCATTCGGGCCCAAGCCCAGGGTGAGCTGGCCTCCGCCGGCTCTGAGAGGCCAGCGAGGTCAAAAGGGCACGGGACTGGCTCCCTCTAGCCTGGGTAGTGTAGCTGGGGGCTAGTGGGGTCCTCGATGGTGAGGTCACCTCGGACAGCACGACCTTATTATTCTTCCCGCTCTTTGCCTCAGTTTCCCCGTTTGTGAAAGATACGATGGCTTTTCAGGGTGGGTTTTGGCAGTGGGAGCCTTTTTTTCCTGATAAAACTAGCTAGGGTGTGAACTGAGCACTAGCTCTGAGTCATGCGCCACCCCGAACACTTCCTCTCTCCCCTCTCCGGGTCTGGAGTCGGGGGGGGACCTGTGCCCTTTTAGCACCCAAGCCAGCTGCCTCTGCTCGAGGGAGCTCGGGGTTGGGGAGTGCCGAAGAGAAGCAGGGACTCTTTTTTTTTTTTTTAATTTTAATATATCTTATTGATTTTTTACAGAGAGGAAGGGAGAGGGATAGAGAGCTAGAAACATCAATGAGAGAGAAACATCGATCAGCTGCCTCCTGCATACCCCCCACTGGGGCTGTACCTGCAACCAAGGCACATGCCCCTGACCGGAATTGAACCTGGGACCCTTCAGTCCGCAGGCTGACGCTCTATCCGCTGAGCCACACCGGTTTCCGCGAGGCAGGGATCCTTGACCAAAACCGAGAGGAAGCCATTGTCATGAGCTCTGGTTTCCTTCTAAGTTGTGCTGAGACCCCTGCTCTCTAGGCTGGCTGTGTCCTGCTCCGTGGCTACTTAAACTCCCCGCGACAGAGTCCCAGCCACGTTCTGCACATTCGTGGTCATTTCATGAGCTGTCTTCCGTGTGGCTATAGCTGTGCCATCCTTCCTGCTGACATCCTACTTGTCTTGTTCCATTTTGATTCCGAAAATGGTGATAAGGATTCAGAATCTGTGGCAGAGCTCAGGAATACCTGCACTGTCACTGGACTGGGGGATGTGAGGACTCTGCCATCACCTGGTGGCAGCACAGTTAATTGCAGCCCCCCCCCCCCCCCCAATCATCGAATCTGCATTGTAGCGATAGTAGGAAAGTCCTATTTTCTCTCCTTGCAAATGTGCTCACTGAGGGCCAGCCATGCCCCAGCGGAGAGGCTGGGCTGGCACAAAGCCTCCAGGGAGCTGCGGGTGGGTGCATTGGCACAGGCCTCTTTCTCGCTTTCAGATCCGTCTGCGCTGCCAGAAGGGCATCCCACCTTCTCTGCGGGGCCGTGCTTGGCAGTACCTGTCAGGAGGCAAGGTGAAGCTACAGCAGAACCCTGGGAAGTTTGACGTGAGTTGCCTTTCCTCCACCCTGTCCTTCCTTCCTCATCTCTCGGCATAGCCCCCGTGGCCGTGATCCTCCTCGCATTTACCCGGCACCATGAGCGGTGACTAGGACCAGCCACCAAGTACTGGACTGCCCGTTCCAGCTTTTTCTCTGGACAGTCACTCAGTTTGCTTTCTTTGGCTCAGCGGGCCCCTCCCAGCTCTTGTTTCTCAGGAAGGGACACTTAGACCAGTGCCAACTGCCTTGGGCCCTGTGCGTAGGGCCTTTGGGGGTCTGCCCAGGAGGACTACAGAACCCTGAGCACTTACTTCCTAGCCTGTGACTTTGTACTCTCTCTCTTGTCTCCCCCAGGCATACACGAGCCACCAGTGTTGCTTGTGGGGCTGTCAGCCTGGGGATGGCAGAGACAAATTAATATCAGGGGTCAGAAGCCATTTAGTGGCCAGGATAAGAGCACCCTCCACTCACGGGGCTTCTTGGGCTTGCCTGGGCTGGGCAGCTCCTCTAGCTGCTCCAAACTGTGGGAGGCCGTCGGCTTTCCTGGGGTTGCCCCGTTTACCTACCAGAAACCTATTTGGGTTTCTTCCCGGCTCTTGGGACTGGGGATAGAAAGGCAGTGAGAGAGCTGTCAACATACTTCATGCTTCAGTGACCACTGTGCCCGGAGAGTGGGGTGCAGAGGAGGGCAGCCTGGAGTGTCTGCTGTTCACTTGGAGCGGGTGAGAGCTGTGTGCAGGCAGCACTTGGCACTGGAGGTCAGGAAGGCTGTGGGAGTGTCTGGTGGGGGCAGCTCTGAATTAGGGCAATTGGACTGGATGCCAATACCTGGCCCCATTCAAGCAGCCTCTAAATTTCAGAGTCTTACTCCCAATGTGGCTACATACGTTCAAGTTCAAGGAGCTGCGTCCTGGACAGAGGGGGAAGCTCAGGGGCGGGAGCCCCGCCTAAATCCATAGCTCACTTCTGACCGGCAGAGGTACAGCGTGAGATCTGAGAGCTTGGGCATCCTGGCCAGCCTCCTGCTAGCAACTGAGAGCGCACCTGGTGTGGGCAGCAGAGCACAGTGTGTGCGCGTTGTGTGTGTGTTGAGTGCTGTGTCCAGAGGGAAGGGCCACCCCTGTGGGGTCTTCAAGGTTGATTGTGGAAGGAAGTAGATTTGCTAAGAAAGGTCTTCAAGATGCCCTGAAGCAGAGGGTGGGCCCCTGAGGCAGTCCTAGGGGCTGGAACAGTGGTTTATGAGCACCCCTGCCGCTGCCCAGGCTGCTGATCGTGGGAGCTCAGTATTAGGGAGAGCAGAAGAGAGATGCGCGGGGATTCTTGACCGAAACAAAGAGGAAGACATTTTGACCAGCTCTGAACTTCCTTCTCTCACACACACACACACACTCTCTCTCTCTCTCTTTTTTTCTCTCTCTCTCTTACACACACACACACACACACACACACACACACACACCACACACCTTCCCTACAGAGAGACAGGTAGCAGAAGAGCTGGGATTAACAGCTCTGAGTCAACCTAGCTTCCAGGCCCAATGCAACTCCACCATTTTTCTAGTCACAGAGTCTGGGCAGAGGCTTCTCTCTGGCCTCATCAGGGGACAGTGTGATGGTAGGACCTTTCTGGTAGCCTTCCATCTTCAGGATGTGACGTAAGGTGTGTCCTGAATGAAGTTCCTAGACGTTACTCCCAGCTACGGCTCGGATGGACATTCTCACCCTCACAGGTCTTCCTGGAGCCAGAGTCACCCCTCAGGGTTTCCAGGTCCTTCCCCGCCTTGCCTCTTTGCCCTCCCAGGCTTTTGCATTTGGGCTTCCTGACCTATCCTCCAGAAGGCCCAGTGCATGATGGGATCGGGTGGCCCTGCTCCTGGTGCGGGGCTGTCCAGTACTCGGGGCAGTTGTATCATCCTAGCCATCCAACTCCTAATGTATTCCCTTAACCTTGCTTCCAGGAGCTGGATATGTCCCCTGGGGACCCCAAGTGGCTGGACGTGATTGAGCGTGACCTGCACCGGCAGTTCCCTTTCCACGAGATGTTCGTGTCCCGGGGAGGGCACGGGTAAGCAGGCTGGGGCGGTTGTCTGGTCGTGGCTTTAGGCCCTGTCCCTCAGGAGCCAGAGGAAGTCAAATGACTTTGGGGTGTTATGGGGCCCAGGAGCTAAAACTATACTTGTAGAGTTTTCCGTCGTTGGTTTGAGTCTGACGGTCCTCTTCATTTACTCCACAGAGTGTTAGAACTTGGCCGGCCTGATCATCCTGTGGAAACAGGTTTTAGTGGGGAGAAAGAGTGTTTGAGATAGTGGGTGAACAGGGGTCTGTAGGGAGAGAGGTGGCAGGCCAGCGGACCAAGACAGATGCCTGGGATAAAGGTGGGTTGGCTGGGGTGCCCCCTGCTTTCTCTTCGAGGCTCTGCTCTCACCTGTCAAGTGGGGAAGCCCCTTTCTCCCTCCATCCTCTGGCCACGTGACAGTTTGTGTGCTGCAGTGGGAGACTGACCCCTCTGTGACCACAGCCAGGTCACGTCCCCTCCAGAGAAGTACAAATGCTGAGACAGGTCTGGTCTAGTGCGGCGCCGATGAGGGCAGCCGGGCAGAGTCACACCTGTCATTCCTGCGGTGCTTGGCATTTCTGCAGGCAGCAGGACCTGTTCCGGGTGCTGAAGGCCTACACGCTGTACCGGCCCGAGGAGGGCTACTGCCAGGCCCAGGCACCCATCGCCGCCGTTCTGCTCATGCACATGCCTGCGGAGGTACCACCCGCCCCGGGCAGGCGGGCGGGCGGGCAGGGACACCCAGCAGCAAGGCCTTACGCCTCTCTCACCCACAGCAAGCCTTCTGGTGCCTGGTGCAGATCTGCGAGAAGTATCTGCCCGGCTACTACAGCGAGAAACTGGTGAGTGCGTGCCGGGCCCAGGACCTGTCTCCAAGCCTCTCTCCACAGGCACTCCTGCCCCTGCTCGAAACCTTCTCAGCCTCTGTTGCTTTCAAGCCAAGTCCCCAGGCGGGCAAGGGCCAGGTCCCCCAGGCTCCAGCATCATCGGTTCCACCCTTGTTTCCAGCTCAGCCTTCAGCCGTCTGGCCACTCCAGTGCGCCATGCGCCTCCCTGCCTTGACCTTGGCACAGGCTTAAACCTCTGTCCCTTTCCTTCCCTGCCTTCTTCTGATAACTCCTCCTTTCTGCCCTCGGGGAGCTTTCCTTGACCCTTACAAGTGGGACTCTGGCACATGCGCACCCAGGGTTCCTGTTCCCGGCATGTTCTAGGCACTCAGTCCCCCTCCCACTCCCCCTCTTCACTAGATGCTCACAAGGGAGAGTGGCTGTCTGTTGGCTCATCATTGTATCCCAGAATCCAGCAGGAGGCTGGCTCCCTGTAGGAGTAGCCACCTGAGGAATGAATGAATGAATGAATGAATGAATGCTTGCCTGGTGCTGGGGCCTGGGTGTAGTCCGGGGCTGGGTGTAGTCCCTGCCCTGGCCGATGCCGGTCCATGGTCATGGTCTCACTGTTCCCCCAGGAGGCAATCCAGCTGGATGGGGAGATCCTCTTCTCTCTGCTGCAGAAGGTGTCACCCGTGGCCCATAAGCACCTCAGCCGGCAGAAGATCGACCCCCTGCTGTACATGACGGAGTGGTTCATGTGTGCCTTCGCCCGCACCCTGCCCTGGAGCTCCGTGCTGCGCGTCTGGGACATGTTCTTCTGCGAAGGTACCCGGTTGAGCCCTGGAGTGCAGCCCATGGGGGATCGATCTCTATTTCCAGAAACTCCCTAACGGCCCTCTTGCACTCCCTGCCTGCTCCCCCACACAGGAGTCAAGATCATCTTCCGGGTGGGCTTGGTGCTGCTGAAGCATGCGCTGGGGTCCCCGGAGAAGTGCAAGGCCTGCCAGGGCCAGTACGAGACCATCGAGCGGCTGCGAAGCCTCAGCCCCAAGATCATGCAGGAGGCCTTCCTGGTCCAGGAGGTGCGGGCCACACCTTCCCCTCGCCACTTGGAGGGGAGCAATGCGGGCCCTTCGGAGGGTGGGTCATTGGTGCCCAGCTCAGTGCCCAGCAGGGCAGCATGGTGTGGCGGATGTCATCCTCTCTCTGAATGAGATCTGACCTCTTGGGAGCGAGAAGAGCTGCAGCCCACCGCCTCTCCCTCTGGTACCACATCCACCACTTTTCCTTTCTTTTGTGGATCTCTCTCTCGGGGGCAGTCATTAGCTGGCACATAATCAGGCGAGTGGAGACATGAGTTGTGGGCAGCGGGTCTCGAGTGTCTGGCTCACCACCGAGAGGGGACTTGTGACCGCCACAGCGGCCAGACCTTCATTCTTCCCATGGCCGCCCTGTAGTGATCGGGACTGGGGGACTCGAAGGCAGAGCCGGGGCCCCGGCTGGAAGGCAGAGGGGAAGGTTCTTCCTGGTGCCCACCTGCCTGTCGCTGCTCCCACAGGTGATCGAGTTGCCAGTGACAGAGCGCCAGATTGAGCGCGAGCACCTCCTCCAGCTGCGGCGCTGGCAGGAGACCCGCGGCGAACTGCAGTGCTGCTCGCCGCCCCGGCTGCACGGAGCCAAGGCCATCCTGGAGGCGGAGCCAGGCCCCCGGCCCTCGCTGCAGCCGTCGCCGTCCATCCGTCTGCCCCCAGACGCCCCGCTCCCCGGCTCCAAGAGCAAGCCCAAGCCGCCCAAGCAGATCCCAAAGGAGCAGCAGAAGCAGGAGAAGGCGAGCGGGCAGCTGGACAAGACCCCAAAGCCAGGTCAAGCCAAGATGGCGATTGCTGGCGGAGATGCATGTCCTCCACAGGATGTGCCCCCGAAGGACCCAGTCCACCAGGACCCAGCCCCTCAGGACTCAGCTGCCCAGGTTCCAGCCCACCACTGCTCCCAGGAGAGCCTGGTGTCCCAGGAGAGCGAGGACACCTACTTGTAACCCTGGCACCTCAGGCCTCCAGGGCGGGGTCTCCACACACCGACATGGTTCACGGACTGACACATTCCAGGGCTGCCCACCCTCTGAGGGTCCGGCTGCCTGGCTGCCTGGCTGCCTGGCTGCCTGGCTGCGGAGCGTCTGGCTGGCCCAGGACAGGTTCTGCCTGAGCCTCCTTATTTATTTTCTCCAGAGTGGAGCTCGGGCCGACCCAACTGGGGCAGGCGGAAGCGAGGGCCTCACTCAGGCCTCTTCTGGGGGGATGCTCCCAGGGCTAGGGCACTGATGAGGGGAGAGGGTGGGGTGCAGGTGGGGTACTCTTTGTGTAAAATAGAAACATGGTTTTGTACAGAAATAAACAGGTTTGTATAGAGAGCTGGTGTGCAGCTAAGGGATGGGCAAGGGGGTGCCACCACCCCTGATGCTCAGCATCTCTTCCCCACCTCCTCCAGATCCCTCAGCCTGGCCTCGGCACCAGAGCCCCTCTGAGAACTACCTTGTCAGAGGGGATGCCAAGTCCAGGGCCAGCCCCTGCTCCTGGTCCCCATTTCCCTTACTCCATCCCTCAGCCCCTTGTCCACCATCTACCATGGGTGAGGGTCACCAGGGCTGGAGCCCATTGCCAAGGCAGAGCGGCCATACTCCCCAGGCCTTGATTCCTGCCCATCGCTGATGGGGTGGGGTCCCTGAGATCCTTTTGGGGTATTCTTAAGGCCTGTCCTGGATGCTACATTGGACCTGAATAAGGTTCTTTCTTTTTTTTTTTATTGATTTGGGGGAGAGAAGTATTTTGTTGTTCCACTTATTTATGCATCAGGTGGTTGATTCTTGTATGCGCCCCAACTGGGGATGGAAACCGCAACCTTGGTTGGTGTACTGGGGCGCCGCTCTGACCACCTGAGAAAGGTTGAGTGTTCGTTCTGGGTTGGGTGCTGGCTCCGTAGGCGGGAGACCACGAATGCCCTTACATTCCCAGCCCAGGTTTCCGTGGAGGCGGGGAGAAGGCTGGGTCTTGGATCTAAGGCCACCCGTCGCTTCCTGAGCACTCAGCATGGCCACGCTCGGCCGGTGCGTCACCAGCTGGTCATCAGGTGGGCTGTTCTCTCCCTTTGACAGATGAGGCAACAGAGAGCTGAGTGAGGGGTGAGCTGGTCCCAGTTGGCACCGGAGCCCCTCAGCCACCTCTCCTGGCCAGGGTGCCCAGTGACCCGACCGCCGTGGAGGCCCCGGCTGGCTCTGTGGTCACAATCTGATGGTTGAGGTTGTGAACAGGGTGTCCCTGGGAGAGGCCCCCCCTTCTGCTGAGGAAGCAGCTTTTCCAGTCAAACAATAGCGGTTGTTCTTGGCAGGCCACCAGGCGAGGCTGGGCCATGGAGGGAGGGGGCGCGAGAGGGAGGAGTAGAGCCTCCCTGGGAGCTTTCGGGCACCTCAGGGCTTTTCGTCTGGAACATCCTGTTCTGGTCCAGCTGGGTATACTGAGGCCTGGGGAGGTCAGGGGTCACATGACCTGTCAGGGCAGATCACCACTTCCTGCTTCCCAACCCTCACACCTGTGGTCTTCCCACACGCGCTGCACCATCTGTGAGAAAGAGGGGTTCAGCCATTGAGGACAGTCCCCTCCCCCTGACCCTAGGGGACAGGCCAGGATGTGGTTCCACAGCAACCCACCAAGCCTGAGAGCCCAGGGAGGGAAGGCACTGGCCTTCCACCTGCCTGCAGCGGGGGCTCCCCAGCAGGCAGGAGGCCTGTGTGGGCCTGCTGGTCCCAGTCAGGCCTGAGGCCTGCTTTAACCGGCTTGGTTCCAAGCCTCCCATCTGAGGCCTGAAGATGCTTGAGCCAGACAAGCCTTCCCTGCCCCTCCTCAGAGCATGCTTAGTCCTGCGACTGGGCCAGCTTGGGTGGGCTGATGCCTGCTCAGCCTTGGGGTCTTCTTAGACCCGAGGAGGCCTGAGCAGAACCCAGTCCTAATGTCAAAATGAGCCCAAGTTGGTCCTAGCGAGCCTCAGATCTGGGGCATCTGCCAGTGCTGGGGGCCTCCTTGGGGCGCAAAGCAAGTTTAGATATGCTCAGGCTAGGGGGTTCATCTAATGGCTGCTGGCTTTGGGGGGCTCAGCAAGGCTCAAGCCTCAGGTCTGAGCACACTACCCAGGGAGCCCCGAGACTGGGCCTGTCCTCTGAAGTCTGAGCCTCGGGCATTACTGGCTCCTCTTGAGGGGCCTCCTTACCCCTGGCTGCCTTCGGCACCCTACCCAGCAGTGTGACAGAGGTGGATGGGAGCCCTTAGTATCTCTGTGACTCCGGCGGGGAGGCGGATCCCACTAGAGGAAGGAGGAAGAAAGGTGCCAGGATACTTTGTCGGAGGGAATCGGAGGGCTGCAGAGTGGATCCCTAGCCCTCCGCGCTTCAGGATTTTGTTGGCAGCGCCTTAATGACCGCAATCATAAGACCCCTAGGAGGGCCTGAAGGACAGAACGGACTCCACGTTTCCTGCAAGCTTCCCACCCAGGATCCGCCCGCATCTTGCAGGGAGGGTGGAGCTCCGAGAAGAGGCGCGGCCTGGGCGGGGTCTGAGGGACGACGGGGCGGAGTCAACTGGCGATCCCTAAGCCAATGTTAACGGGATGGGGGCGGGGCTCTGGTGGTAGAAGGGGGCGGGACTGTGTCTGATAGGTCGCAAGCGTCGTAGGGCGTGGCCGACGGGGCGTGGGACGGGGCGTGGCGTGGCTGGTCGTGGGCGGGGCCGAGGCCTGGTGGCCGGCGCGGACTGGCGTGAGCAGCGGCTCCTTTAAGCCCCCGGCCCCGCCCCCCCCGGTCCTCGGCGTGGCCTGAGTCTGGCCACGGAGGGTTCGGGTCCGCGGGACCGCGATGGAGCTGCACATCCTCGAGCACCGCGTGCGGGTGCTGAGCCTCGCCCGCTCCGGCCTCTGGCTCTACACCCACCCGCTCATCAAGCTGCTCTTCCTGCCCCGCCGAAGCCGGTGCGCGCGCGAGTTCGGGGCCACAGAGGAGGGTGGGCTCCACCAGCGCCCCGGGACGGGGACGGGACCGGGAGGTTAGAGTCGCCGCGGGGCCAGCGGGTGCGGGCGGGGAGGGCCCATCCCCCTTCCTCCTCCCCCCGCCCCCACCGCGGCCGCCATCCGGCCTGGCCTCACCCTCCCCGGGACCGCCGCCTATCCGGGCCAGCTTAGCGCAAACAGCCTCAGGTGGGCGATGCTTACCTCCGGGGGGGGATTCGCATGCGGGGATCCCTCCCCGGGGCGGCCCGGAGCTTCTCCCAGGCGCCTCCCGTCGGGGCAGAGGGGCAAGTCTAGGCTATTCCCGGTCCGATGCCCCGGGGCTGTCGACACGCAACGAGTCAGCCTCTCCTCCCAAATGCAGGGGGTGTGGGGGGGCTCCTACGAAGGTGGGGAGGCGGGAAACAGTTCGCGATCCCCGAGATGGGGCCCATTCCCCACTGGGAGAAAATTGAGGCTGGGGGGCGGGGGGAGAGGGCAGACAGGCGCTTGGCCAAGGGGTCTTTGCGGGCGGATGGAGCGGTCTGCACCCCCCTCCTCCCAGCCCAGGCTGAAGGTGTCCCCCACCCCAACCAGGTGCAAGTTCTTCAGCCTGACGGAGACCCCCGAGGATTACACGCTCATGGTGGACGAGGAGGGCTTCAAAGGTGGGGTGCGGGGCTGGGGAGGGAGGGCGTGCTTCCCTCCCGGCGGGGTGCTCACTGGTGCTGGGGTCCAGTGACTCAGAGCCCAGGCTTTGAAGGCAGATGCATTGGCTTCAGCTTGGACTCCGCCGCGCACTGGCTGTGTGCCCTTGAGCAAGTCATTTCCCCTCCGAGAGCTGTTTTGTTTCCTCTTATTTAAAAGGGGTGTAGCGAACGGTTCTGATCCAACGGGGGTCCCGCGAGGGTGTTGCAAACAGGCTGCGTGTGAAGGGCACTGAGCTGCGTCAGCCCGGCAGCAGGGCCTCCGTTACGCTTGCTGGCAAGAATCCGGGGTTCCAGTGGCTGATTCCGCCTGGACTTAACCCTGGTGCTGCTGCTCACCCCCTCCCCGACTCTCTGGGAACTCCAGGAGCCTGAGGGCCGGGGAGGGACTGGAGGCCCGGGGCAGGCAACCAGCCCAGCGCAGGGTCCCGGAAGGCGGGTGGGGGAGTGGGGGAAAGGGACCGGTTCGCTGTGCTTGGGCAATTAGCAGCCACCCTGGCCCCAGCTCTTGGTCGAGACTGGACTCCAGCCGGGGCCCTCGCCGGCCCCCGGAGCTGACGTCTGGCTCCTGCTTCGTCAGACTGGCCTCTCCTCGCAGGCCTCACTCAGGCCAGCCAAATGGGGCGTGACCCATCTCCCACTGCACTGCTGCAGGCCTTAGTTTCCCTGTTTGCTCTGCAACCCAAATCCGGGTCTGCTCAGAGGGAAGGGCATCCCTCAGCCATCCTGATCTCCTGGCGCCCCCTCATGGCTACCCCACGGTCCAGAGGCCCCCCCCCCCCCCGTAACCCACAGAAACACTGTCATGAAGTACATACTGCCACCCCCTTGTACAGATGGGGGAACTGAGGCTCAGAGAAAGGTAAACCGCTTGCACCAAGTCAACAGCCAAGGCACAGACAGGGAACGTGAGGGGCTGGCCCCGGAGGCCCTGACCGGGTCCTGGGCCCGCCCCTCTGCCTGCAGAGCTGCCCCCGTCCGAGTTCCTGCAAGTGGCCGAGGCCACCTGGCTGGTGCTGAACGTGTCGGCCCCCAGCGGAGCCGCCGTGCAGGCCGCGGGCGTCACCAAGATCGCCCGCTCCGTCATCGCGCCGCTGGCTGAGCACCACGTGTCTGTGCTGATGCTGTCCACCTACCAGACGGACTTCATCCTGGTGAGCTCCCCGCGGGGGCGGGGCCGGGCCGGGGGGAGGGGCCGGGGGGGCCGGGGGCGGGCGCGGCGGCCTGGGGACCCACGTGCCACGCCGTCTTCCCGTGGCCCAGGTGCGGGAGCGGGACCTGTCAGTGGTGATCCACACGCTGGCCCAGGAGTTCGACATTTACCGCGAGGTGGGCGGGGAGCCGGTGCCTGTGGCCAGGGACGATTCCAGCAACGGCTTGCCGCGCGCTCAGCACGGTGAGGGCGCCCCTGGCACCCAAACCTGGGGGGACCGGGGGCTCCTCTTCCAGCCGAGGCCCACTGCTCGTGGGCGGAAAGACTAGCCGACACCCGATGGGCCCCTGGGGCTGGGGAAACCAAGGCAGATAGGTGTCTACAGAACAGGGTGCTTACACGCAGCCCAGGCCCCTCCCCGGCCAGCCACCAGGGGGCGCCCCAGCCCACGGTCCTTCTTTTCACTCTCCTCCTCCTGGTTCCCCGCACAGGGCCCAACCCCACGGTGCATCCTATCCAGAGCCCACAGAACCGCTTTTGTGTCCTCACGCTGGACCCCGAGACACTGCCAGCCATCGCCACCACCCTCATGGACGTGCTCTTCTACTCCCACAGGTGGGCGCCTTCAGTCTGCCCCCACACCCCTGTTCTCCAGGCGCCGCCCCTCCACCCTCTGCCCTCCGTTGGTTCTGACCTCGTGCCCTTTGCTGTGTTCGGGGAAGGTCCAGGGCTACAGCCAGGGCCCTCTCCTGTGGGGTGGGCGGAGCCTTTGGGTCAGACAGGGTTCATCGTCCTCCCCCACCCCCACCTGGCACCATCAGAGCGGGGTCCTAAGCCCTGACCAGTTTGGCTCAGTGGATAGAGTGTCGGCCTGCGGACTGAAGGGTCCCAGGTTCGATTCCGGGCAAGGGCATGTCCCTTGGTTTCAGGCACATCCCCAGTGGGGGCTGTGCAGGAAGCAGCTGATGGATGTTTCTCTGACATCTATGTTTCTCTCTATCCCTCTCCCTTCCTCTGTAAAATACTAGATCGGGGTCCTAGGACAGGGAAGGAAAGTGGCCCAGAAATGGAGGGGGTTCGGGGGGTGGGGGGAGGAGGGTCGCTCTGGAGTCTCGGGGCTGACTGGAGGGAGGTGGAGTGGGCCTGGTACCCAGCAGAGTACCTGAGCCTCCTGCTCCTCCCCAGCACCCCCAAAGAGGCAGCCCCAGGCGATCCCGGACCCGGCTCCATCACGTTCTTTGCCTTCTCCCTCATCGAGGGCTACATCTCCATCGTCATGGACGCGGAGACACAGAAAAAGTACGTGACCCCCGGCGGAGGGGGGCCCAGGGAGGAAGGAGGCGGAGCGCCAGGCCCCGAAGTCACCGGTTGCACCGCCTCCCCAGGTTCCCCAGTGACCTGCTGCTGACCAGCTCCTCGGGGGAGCTGTGGAGGATGGTGCGCATTGGGGGCCAGCCCCTGGGCTTCGGTGAGGGCCGCCCGTGTGTGTGTGTGTGTGTGTGTGTGTGTGTGTGTGTGTGTGTGTGTTGGGGGGGGCTGGGGAGGGCCTGCGGAGCGACCAGGCCGATCCACACGGAACCCCCCCCCCCCTCCCCCCCCCCCCCCCCGCAGATGAGTGTGGGATCGTGGCCCAGATCGCGGGGCCCCTGGCCGCGGCCGACATCTCCGCCTACTACATCAGCACCTTCAACTTCGACCACGCCCTGGTGAGCTCCGGGCCGGGCCGGGGAGGGGCTCCTGAGGGGATACTGGGGCCGGAGGGGGAAGGGACCAGCGAGCCAGGAAGTGGGGCGGCCCTGACCCCTCCCGCCCGCCCCGCCCACAGGTGCCCGAGGACGGCATCGCCAGCGCCATCACGGTCCTCCAGCGCCGGCCGGAGGGCCTGGGCTCCTGAGGCCCCGCCCCCTCTCCCCCAGGCTTCCAGAGACTTCTCTAAGCTATTTCCCCGAGCTCTGGGGGGGAGCCCACGTCCCTCTCCTTCCTCCCCGCTCACACGGGGGGACCCCACCTCTCTGGATAAGCTGCGTGCAGGCACCTGCTCCCGCGGACGCGCGTCTGCCCGACGGGACACGGGGCTTCACCCGTCACTCCCGCCCGGCCTCGGCGTTTGCACATTCCCTGCCTGAGGCCGGGCCACCCCCTCCGCACCCGGGACCCTGCTCCCCGGACCGGGCCCTGGTCTCGCCCTGCGTCTGGTTGGGGCGCCTTCCCTGACCAGTGGCTTCTGACAGTGCCTTCCCCTCCAGGGGCCTCCGAGAAGAGTGTTTTTACGTCTCTGCTCTTTGTTTGTTTTTACCAACATGTCAATAAAGGGCTTGTAGCGTCCGGGCTGCGGTCTCTGGGGGTGTCTGGGCCTCGGCCCCGGCCTGCTGTGGTTCTCCGGGCGCCATCCCGTTGCGGCTGCGGGGCCGGAGCTTCAGGCGGCGAAGTGACTTAGCCGGGGTCACGTGGCTCCCGTCCAGGCGTCTGGCCCTGAAGTCTGGCCTCTTTCTTCATTCCTTGCTGCTCCCAGAATAGCCCAGAAGGTCCTGAACTCGGGTAGAGACTCCCAGACCTCCTGCCTGGGGCTCCCCCAGCTTTCCCTCTGCCATGGGCAGGGCTGACCGGTGGTGACACCCCACGGAGGGCCCAGGAGCCCCTTTTCTCCGAGCCACTGCCTGCTTGCTATTGGACCACGCCCGAGTCTGTCTGTCCTTCCCAGGAGCCCTCTGGCCAGATCAGTCCGTTCCTGCCACCAGGCGTCTCCTGGCACCGTGCGGGGAGGGGGCCGGCCCTCCCTGTGCTGGGAATCCGCACTCCCTGTCCGGGAGGGCAGGGTGCCTGGGGGCCATCTGGAGCCCACTCTGTTCTTTTAAAAAATATATATATATCTGGCCGAAACCGGTTTGGCTCCGTGGATAGAGCGTCGGCCTGCGGACTGAAAGGTCCCGGGTTCGATTCCGGTCAAGGGCATGTACCTTGGCTGCAGGCACATCCCTAGTAGGGAGTGTGCAAGAGGCAGCTGATCGATGTTTCTCTCTCATCAATGTTTCTGACTTTCTATCCCTCTCCTTTCCTTTCTGTAAAAAATCAATAAAATATATTAAATATATATATATATATTACACGCGCGCGTGTGCACGCGCACACACACACACACACACACACACACACACGCACACGCTAGAGGCCCAGTGCATGAAATTTGTGCACGGGGGTGAGGGGGGTGTCCCTCAGCCCAGCCTGCACCCTCTCTAATCTGGGACCCCTCGAGGGATGTCCAACTACCCATTTAGGCCCTATCCCGGTAGGATTGGTCCTAAAAGGGCAGTCCCAATCCTCACAATCCAGGACTGCTGGCTCCAAACTGCTCGCCTGCCTGCCTCCCTGATTGCCTCTAACCGCTTCTGCCTGCCAGCCTGATCACCCCCTAACCACTACCCTGCCAGACTAATTGATGTCTAACTGCTCCCCTGCCAGCCTGTTTTCCCTCAACTTCCCTTCTCTGCCAGCCTGGTCACTCCTAACTGCCCTCCCCTGGAGGCTTGATCGCCCCCAACTGCCGTCCCTTGCAGGCCTGGAACCTCCCAATGGCCCTCCCCTGCTGGCCATCTTGTGTCCACATGGGGGCAGCCTCTTGTGTGTTGGAGTGATGATCAATCTGCAAATTACTCTTTTATTAGATAGGAGATATATATATATATATATATCTTTTTATTGATTTCAGAGAAGAAGGGAGAGCGAGAGAAACATCAATGATTCGAGAGAATCCTTGATTGGCTGCCTCCTACATGCCCCCTACTGGCGATCAAGCCCGCAACCTGGGCATGTGTCCTTGACCGGAATCGAATCTGGGACCCCTCAATCCCCAGCTCCACGCTCTGTCCACTGAGCCATACCGGCCAGGGCCCACTCTGCTCTCGATGGCTACACGCCGGGGCCAGAGGCTAGTCAGCACATCTGGCCCCGACTTCCTGTCGTGGAGGGGCCGCCTCCCCGCGCTGTGAGCTGGGGTTCCACCGCGGCCCGGTGGGGCCCACAGATGCGCTGGGCGGTTATCAGGGGCCTTCAGCCCAGGCCCGCCCGCGCTCAGGAAGGGAAGAAGGGTGTGACTTCGTCGTACTCAGCTTGCGGTGGCTCCCCAGAAAAGTCAGAACGGGGCCAGGCCTCTGGCAGTGCGCCCGCCCTGGCCCTGGGGACCTGGGGTCCTGGGGCTGCAGATCAGGGGAGCTGAGACGCATCCAGGCTGGTGAGTGGGCAGCCAGGGGCCGTGGGCCAGGCGTCTGCCCTTGGCCTCCGTTCCCCCAAGTGCACCGAGACGGGAGTCGGCTCCTTTAGGACTCTGTGCCCCATGGCCCTGGGGAGGGGGCGTTTCTATAGTTTGTCTTTGGCGGGGGAGGGGAGGACGGGCAGGTGGGTCCCATTTCTCCTTGTAAGACCCGGCTGGAGCGATGTCCTGGGCGAGGTGGGGGTCTCAGAGCCAGAATGACTGGGGCTCCTGGGTGTGCAGCCGCAGAGTTCCTGGCCCCACAGTCAGCTCCGGGGTCCCTCCGTCTGACTGTCTGTCTCCCCGCAGCCCTGCTTGGCTGCAGTGTTTCTGTCATCCTGCCTTCCCAAGCGCCTCGGGCCTCCCCCAATGCCTCGAACCCAACGTCGCCCAGTTCTTGGAGCTGCCCCGGGACGGGCCTCGGTGTGATGGGGCTGCAGGCACGCGGGGGACCGGCCTGCCTCGGACCCGGGCCCTCAGATAGGCGCGCCCACGTGGGGCTCTTTGTGAAGGTGACTGGGTGGAGGGTTTTCAGCTCCCGGGGTGTCCTTGCGGGTCACCGGGCCGGCTCCCGGCCTTCAGCGAGTGACGAAAAGGGGCATCTGTCCTTGGAGACCGAGACCCACGGGGGCAGACAGACGGGCCCTGGAGGTCCCCGGGGACACTCGGCGGAGAAGGGGCGCCTTCCGGGGATCGGACCCTGGACCTCCCCCTCTGCTGATGCCCGGATGTTGTCACCAGACAGGCCTGGAGTGGTCCCAGCTGAAATGGGGTCTTATCTGGGGCCCTGGAGGGTTTTAGGGCAAAGAAGTGGTAAGTCTGGTCAGCCCAGACCTGGGGTTGGGCTCCGTTGGGGTCATTCACGATCGGGTTTGGGGGCGCTTGCTGGCACATAGCCCACATCCTCGTCCTCCCAGCCCCGGGAGCCCCAGTGCGCCTGTCCCATCAGCACAGCCCCTGCGGGGGGGAGGGGAGGGGCGTGAGGGTCAAGGCCCAGACGTGCAGTCAGTCTTGTCGTCACAGCGTGGCAGCGGCCCCAGGCGGCCTGCCCACGGAGCCTCGGGCGTGGGAAGGCGCTCAGCTGACAGCGGGGTGCCCGCCTCGGCCGCCGGGAGGATGTGAGCCTGAGCGGGGGGCTCCTGTGGGTGGGGACGGAGATGAGGAAACCCCAGGCAGGGGGACTCGGCGGCTCGGTTCCACCCTCTCTGATGTCCATGCCCTCACAGAGGAAGTGACCTCTTAAACCCCCCTCCACGAAATTGAAACAGAAATTCGGGGTTTCCAGTCCTCGCTCCCACCCCCGCCAGGCAGGGCTGCGTGGTCCCGTGCTTGCCAAGTTGCTCCAAGGCCTGATTCTGGGTTCTACGTGGAGGGGAGAATGAACTGCACCCCTTATTTTTTTAATATATATTTTATTGATTTTTACAGAGAGGAAGGGAGAGAGATAATTAGAAACATCGACGAGAGAGAAACATCGATCAAGCGCCTCCTATACACCCCGCACTGGGGATGTGCTCGCAACCAAGGTACCTGCCCTTGACCGGAATGGAACCTGGGACGTTTCAGTCCGCAGGTGGATGCTCTATCCACTGAGCCAAGCCGGTTTCGGCTGCACTCCTTATTAATGCTCTACCGGCCTCAGGGTCTCCCTGGGTGGGAAGGGAGGGGGGAGGGGAAGAGCAGTCCGAACCCCCGGAATGAACATGGGGCTGCTGCTTCCCTGACCCTATAGGGGGGACTCAACACACGCTCTTTATCCCCCTCAGCACGGGGGAGGAGGGGCGTGGGGGGGGGGGGCAATGAAGCACAGAGAGGCAAGCGACTCACCCCAGGGCACGCAGCTGGGCCGCAGGCAGAAGGGAACTCAGGAGAGGAGCCGGGAGTTTCCCCGGGGGACGGGCACTCTAGCTGAACCCTGAGGGGGGTGATTTTGCAAGCTCCCTCGCAACCCCGCTGTCTGCGTCGGCGGCGGTGTCTGCTGCCGGTGGCAACGCGCGTGTGGGCAGGCACGCGTGGCCGGCCGGCCCCTCCCTGACCCGGGCCACCGGCCGGCCGGCCGGGCTGTTGGGCAACGGCTGTGATTTGTGGCGCTTTCCCGGGCCGGCCCGGGGCTGGGGCTCCAGAGCCGGGCTGTCTGCGGGGGCAGGGCACGGCCAGGTGGCTGCAGGAGCCGCACCCCTCCACAGGCCTCGGTGGGCACCGGTCTAGATGACGCCCTGGCGGGAAGTGTGTGCGTGTCCGTGTGTCCGGGTCCGAGTGTCCGCTGAGGGCCTGTGTCTGTGGCGGGCCTGTGCGCGGGCTGTGCCTGCCTCCGATGGCGTGTGAGCGCCAGCTGGGCCTGCTCCATCCCTGCCTCCTGTGCCCTGTGTGTGTGTCCTCTGTGTGTGTGTGTGTGAGTGTGTGTGTGTGTGTGTGTGTGTCCTCTGTGTGTGTGTGTGTGTGTGAGTGTGTGTGTGTGTGTCCTCTGTGTGTGTGTGTCCTTTGTGTGTGTGTGTGTGAGTGTGTGTGTGTGTGTGAGTGTGTGTGTCCTCTGTGTGTGTGTGTGTGTGTGAGTGTGTGTGTGTGTGTCCTCTGTGTGTGTGTGTCCTCTGTGTGTGTGTGTGTGAGTGTGTGTGTGTGTCCTCTGTGTCTGTGTGTGTGTGTGTGTGTCCTCTGTGTGTGTGTGTGTGTGTGTGTGAGTGTGTGTGTGTGTCCTCTGTGTCTGTGTGTGTGTGTGTCTGTGTGTGTGAGTGTGTCTCTCTGTGTGTGTGAGTGTGTGTGTGTGTCCTCTGTGTGTGTGTGTGTGTGAGTGTGTGTGTGTGTGTCCTCTGTGTGTGTGTGTCCTTTGTGTGTGTGTGTGTGTGTGTCCTCTGTGTGTGTGTGTCCTCTGTGTGTGTGTGTCCTCTGTGTGTGTGTGTCCTCTGTGTGTCTGAGTGTGTGTGTCCTCTGTGTGTGTGTGTCCTCTGTGTGTCTCTGTGTGTGTGTGTCCTCTGTGTGTGTGTGTGCGCACGCGCACATGCATCTGCGTTGTGTTTTCACGGTCACACACGGGCCCACGTGTCCCCTCTGTCCACTCCCCTTCCCTGCCTCTATCTCCCCTCTGGCCTCCCTGCCTCTCCCCGATCCCTGAAGGCCCAGCCCCTGCAGTCACCAGGGGAGACCTGGGCTCCCCTCCCCTACCCACCCTGCTCCCTCCCACTCCTCCACCTTCCACCCTCCATGCCCCCCTCCCTCCCCACTCCTCCACCTTCAGCCCCCCTCCCTCCCCACTCCCCCACACCTTCTCTGCAGCCCCCAGCAACCCTGGACACCCTCGCTTCCCAAGGCCCTGACTCAGCCCCTGTGGGTCCTCACCTGGGTGGCTGCCCCGCCTCCCTGCCGGTCTCCCCATTATCCCAGCACAGCCCTGGCCTGTCCCCTCCTTCCCTGCTCAGCCTTCAGGACGTGTGTCTTTGAGACCCCCACCTGCACCCGCTCTCCTGGTGGCCCGGCCCCCCGTGCCTTGCCCTAGACGCGCTGTCTCCCGAAGCCGGGAGCCTGCCCCCCGGCCCCCGCCAGCTGCAGACCCTGAGCCGCTGTAACAGGAGGGGCCGTGGGAGGTCTCTCTTCTGCCCCTTCGCAGCCGGCGGCTTCCCAGACCCCGGTTTCCGGGGGCTGCTGTGTTGTTCAGGCTCCGCCTTTAAAAGGAAGCCCTGTGCCCAGCCCAGGGGGGGGACGGGGGGGGCTCAGGGGTTGGAACCAGAAGGTCAGAGTTCGGTTCCCGGTCAGGGCGATCCCCGTGAGGGACGTGCAGGAGGCAGCGGATCAAGGCTTCTCTCTTTGTGGATGTTCCTATCGCTCTCCCTCCCTCCCTCTCTCTCCGAAAATCAACGGAGGGACTGTCCTTCCCTGGCTGCCCCGCCCGATCGGGGGATGGGGAGGTCGGTTTGCACCGGGACAGGCCTGGTCTGGCTCCGAACCCGGCACAGGAGGGCGGCCCGTGTCTCCGCGTCTGACGCCGGTCCCGGGACAGGGTTCTGACGGATCCTGCTCGGATCGCAGGTGCAAGGCTACACCCCAGGGTCCCCCATGGCCAGGCCGGGGGTGTCCCCTCCTGGGGCCTGGGGCCGGGAACGGGCAGCCTGACAAACAGGCCTGGGGGGCCCCTCCCCGTGCTGGCCGCTGGCGTGTGCGTCTGTCCGCCGCCAGGCCCGGGAGGAAGAGGCCTTCGGAGTGACCTCACTCGCCGCGAGGCTTGTCCTTCGGGCCCGCGGACCCCCTGCACCGAGGCTGGGCCTGACACTCACAGGGTGTCACGTACAGGGTGAAGGAGGGACTGAAAGCCACTGATCTGTCTGTCTTCCAACATGTAGGTTGTCCCTTCACGTGAAGGGTTGTCCCCCGTTAGCCGAAACCGGTGTGGCTCAGTGGATAGAGCATCAGCCTGCGGACTGAAGGGTCCCGGGTTCGATTCCGGTCCAGGGCATGGACCTTGGCTGCGGGCACATCCCCAGTGGGGGGCGTGCAGGAGGCAGCTGATGGATGTTTCTCTCTCGTCAATGTTTCTGAACTTTCTGTCCCTCTCCCTTCCTCTCTGTAAAAAAAAAAAAAAAATCAATACAATATATTTTAAAAAAGAGAATGGTCCCTTTTCCATTTTATTTTTAAAAATATGTTTTTTTAAATATATATATAATTTTATTGATTTTTTACAGAGAGGAAGGGAGAGGGATTGAGAGTTAGAAACATCAATGAGAGAAACATGGATCAGCTGCCTCCTGCACACCCGCTACTGGGAATGTGCCTGCAACCCAGGTGCATGCCCTTGACCGGAATCGAACCCGGGACCCTTCAGTCCGCAGGCCGACGCTCTATCCACTGAGCCAAACTGGTTAGAGCTGAAAATAAGTGTTTTTATTGACTTCAGAGAAGAAGGGGGAGAGAGAGAGAGAAACATCAGTAATGTGAGTCGATTGACTGCCTCCTGCACGCCCCGCACTGGGGATGGAGCCCGCAACCCGGCCTGTGCCCCGACCGGGAGTCGAACCCCGACCTCCTGGTTCCCGGGTCGACGCTGACCACTGAGCCACGGGCCCCTTCCTTCCTCGAGGTGTCAGGCGCCCCCGAGGCAGCGCCTGCGAAGTGGGTCCCACCAGGAGGCAGGAGAAATGCCTGGGCTCCTTCCTTTTCTGTTCGTTTTCCAGGGAACGGAGCACCTGCGGGAGTGAGGAGCAGCTCTGAGCGGCTTCCGAGCCGTCGCCGGATGGGAGGACATCGGCGTCTGCCGTCGAGGCTTCCCCCGAAAGCAAGCGGTCCTGTGCTCGGGGCGCTGTGAGTGACCAGTTCTCATTTCCTCGGGGAGAAGCGGCTGGCAAGGGCGGAGCAGAGGCTCCCGGCCGGCCTGGCCCCGCCTGGCAGCGGGGCGAGCCTGCCCTCCCGGAGGACGGGGGACGGGCACTCGCCCGGGCCCTGCACCCCGAAGGCCACAGGCGGCTTTCCTGGGGGTCCCGCGAGGCCACGGTGTCCGGCCGTGATGGCGAGCGAACCTGAGACACGCGGTCAGCCCTGACACGCGTGGCCATTTCCGATGACACGCGGCCGCCTGTCAGAGAAGTACGGTTTTTCTCTCGAAGTACCCCCCCCCCCCCCCCAGTTAGACTCGGTTTTTCTGGCGAGTTTTGACACACGGAGCTCCAACGGTTGCCCGTCACTTGTGTGCGGCCACGCACCTGCCACCCTCCGGGGGATGGGGAGCCCCCGCGGCCACACCCTCGGGACTCGCCGTCTGGCTGAGGTTGTCAACACGGACAGCTCTGACGAGTGCTACCGCGTGGGGTCCCGTCTCGCTCTGGGCGGGTCCGGGGAGCCGGGCGGGAGCCAGCCTGGGCTGGAGGCAGAGCAGGGAGGGCCGGACCTTGACGTCCAGGCAGATGAGCAGGCGGAGTGCGGGGGAGCCGCCCGTGCAAAGGCCCTGGGGCGCGAGGGGTCAGCTCCCTGCGGGGCTGGAGAGGACCAGGAAGATGGCAGCTGCAGGGGCCCGAGGAGGCGGGGAGGGGCCGGTCCCGGCGGCGGGGGCCATGACGCTGGCCTTCCCCGATCGGCCACGGGCACCGGGGAGGGGGCGGGGCTGCAGTGACCGCGGAGGATTTCGCAGCGGCTCCGTGCCCCCTCCCTCCTCGCCTCCCTCCCTCTCTGCTCGCTTCCTGCCACGTGTGCTGGTCTCCAGACGGCCCAGCCTCGCCCGCTCGCCCGCCCGCGGGGATCCGGACGGGGGCGGACAGCCTCTCCATTCTGGGCTCTGAATCCCGTGAAGCGTCACCTCCAGACCCGCAGAGAGCGGCCGCCCTGCCCCTGGCGCCCACCCCCACCCCACGGCCCCCCCAGGAGTGGATCTGTCTCCCCATAGAGCCCTCTGTACTCCTTTCAGTCCCGCTCCCTCCGGCTGTGTGTGTGCCCTTCTGCCAAGCACCCCACCTCTCCAGCCTCAGTTTCCCCGCCTCCCGGGCACAGACAACGGTTCCTGCCTCCGGAGGCGGCTGTGCGCGTTCCCCGAGCTCGCCCGTGGGAACCCCCCGGCGCTGGGCCCCGTGGGAACCCCCGTGCCGATCGCCACTGCGGGCACACGCCTGGCACCAGCGCAGTTTGGCGGGAACGCGGTGTTTCAGAACAGGCCTGGCGGGCCGTCACCGTGAGGAAGGCAGGGCTCCGTGGGATTACGGTCCTGGGGTCCTGGTCAGGGGTGCTTGACTTCCCCGGCTGCTCAGGCCTCAGGGCCGGGGAGGGACCCCAAGGGGGTCGGTCTGTGGGGCTGTCCCCTCGCCTCACAGGGGCCTGGGCAGCCCCTCCTGCCTGATTGTTCCTCTTCAGCCTTTTTGGCTCGAGGGTCCCCTGCAGAGGGGCCCGGTCTAGGTCTAGGGCAGTGATCGGCAAACTGCGGCTCGAGAGCTACATGCGGCTCTTTGGCCCCTGGAGGGTGGCTCTTTTACAAAACACCACGGCCTGGGCGAGTCTATGTTGAAGACGTGGCATTAGAAGAAGTTTAAGTTTAAAAAACGTGGCTCTCAAAATAAATGTCAGTCGTTGTCCTGCTGATATTTGGCTCTGCTGACGAATGAGTTTGCTGACCATTGGTCTAGGGTGAGCTGGACAGTAAGGTTCCGGCACGGAAATGAGTTCTCTCTCTCTCTCTCTCTCTCTCTCTTTCTTCCCTCCCTCCATCCTCCGCTGTACTTCCCTGGATACGTGTTTGGGCCACTTGGAGGGGGGACCAGTTATCCAATGTGGGGGAGCCCCTGGAGCAGGGGGACAGGCCCCAGGAGAGCCGTGTGGCGGTTCTCAGGCCGAAGCGTCCCCCAGCCCGGTGTGGTCTTGCTCACCCCGGTTTATGTAACGCCGTCTTTCCCAACCGGCCTCGGGCGCCCTGTGACATAAGCAAACGTGAGCCTCGTCTGCCCTGGGGGCTGGCGGGCAGGAGCGCAGAAAAAGTGCCTACTAAGGGCCGGGTGTCCCCCCTCCCCCCCCCCAGCACGACTTCGCTGAGTCCCGCGGACCATCCTGTCGGGGGCGTCGGCCGTCACATCCCAGGAGCGGAGGGCCCCCTCCCACAGCGCCCCGCGG
The DNA here is from genome assembly GCA_027563665.1 of Antrozous pallidus. NCBI lineage: Eukaryota > Metazoa > Chordata > Mammalia > Chiroptera > Vespertilionidae > Antrozous > Antrozous pallidus. The sequence continues at coordinate 3,545,166 of CM050528.1, forward strand.
AGCCTGCACAGCGCACGCTCAGTGTTGTGTTTTGATGTGTCCGCGAGATTGTGCAACCTTCGCCACTACCTAATTCAAAACATTTCATCACCCCCGAGGAACCCTGTCCGTTAGCCATCACTCCTCGTCCCCCGGCTCCCCCCCCGCCCCCCCCCCCCGCCCTGGGAGCCACGTCTGCCTCTGTGGACGGTTCACCGAAAGGGAACCCTCAAATACGTGGCCTCTGTGACTGGCCGCTCTCGAGGGGCACGATGTCTTCACGCTGCACGATATCCCGTTGTACGGAGAGACCGCGGTTTTTATTGTATTTCATTTTTATTTTTAAATATACTTTATTGATTCTTCACAGAGAGGAAGGGAGGGGGATAGAAAGCCAGAAACATCGATGAGAGAGAAACATCCATCAGCTGCCTCTGGCACCCCCCACCCCCACACTGGGGATGTGCCCGCAGCCAAGGCACACGCCCTTGACCGGAATCGAACCCGGGACCCTTCAGTCCGCAGGCTGACGCTCTATCCACGGAGCCACGCCGGTTTCGGCTGTTTTATTTCGCTTTATTCATTTTATTTTTTTTGAGACCGCAGTCTTCCAACCATTCCGTGCGGATGGTCGCTGCGTTGTGTCCGTGCCGGGCTGCTGTGAACAAATGCTCTCTGAACACGTGTGTGCACGCCGCTTCCGCTCGCGGCCTGTGTGTGGGCGTGGGGCAGGGAGGTGTGTGGCTCCCGCGTGGGTAACCCTCCGAGGAGCTGCCGCACCGTCTCTCCGAAGGGCCGCGCGTGCCCCGGGCTGGATCCCTCCGCAGCCCCCAGCGCGTGCCCGTCGGCCTTCGCCGACAGCCACGCCCGGTGCGGAGTGGCGCCTCCCGGGGTCGGGGTTCGCGTCTCCCTGACGGCCCGTGACCCGGAGCACCTCCGCTCGTCTTCCCCTTTTGGAGAAACGGCTAATCGAATCCTCAGCCCGTTTAAAACAAAATGTATGTTTTTTATTGGTTTTAGAGACGGGGAGGGAGAGGGAGAGAAACATCAATGATGAGAGAGAATCACCGGTCGGCTGCCTCCTGCACCGCCCCCCCCCCCCCCCCCCCCCGGCCGCCCCCCGACTGGGGATCGAGCCCGCAACCCGGGCACGTGTCCTGACCGAGAACCAGACCGTGTGGCCTCCTGGTTCATAGGCCAACCCTCAACCACTGAGCCACACCGGCCGGGACTTGTTTTATAAATATAACCCCCGCCGAGAACTTGGGGGGTCGGTCCTTCCGGGCCGCACGAGGACTCCGGACCGCCTCTCGGCTCTCACACGCAGCTGGGGAGGCACAGAGGCGTCGCAGACGCTCGCTCTGCAAGTGTCCCCCACGGCTGCGGCCTCTTCCCGGTCTCAAAGGACCGGCTCTTCCCGGCCGCGTCCTCGGCCTCGCGTCGGGCACAGCCGACAGGCTGCAGGTGGCGCGACCGATGTCCCGTCCCTTCTCGGTCGCCGTGGAGGCCAGGCCCGCGGGAGAGGCGCCTCTGCCCGTGTGCCAACCGGCTTGCTGGTCTCTGGGCCAGCTGTCCCCCGTCCCCCCGGTCCCCCGCAGCATGGACTCCGAGGCTCGGGAAGGCGCAGGGCCCGGCTGGATCGGGGGCCCTGGGCCCGGCCCGGCTGGCGTGTCACAGGGGCTGAGTGTCAACCTGTGAACCCGGAGGTCAGGGTTCGATCCCCGGTCGGGCCCAGGCCCGGGTTGGGGGCTCCCTCCCCAGTGTGGGGCGTGCAAGAGGCAGCCGGTCCATGATGCTCTCTCATCATAGATGTATCTCTCTCTCGCCCCTTTTCCTCCGAAATCAATAAAAACGTATTTAAAAAAAACAAACGAACAAACACTGGGCTCACAAGTGGCCTGGTCTCCCAGCAGGTCAGGGGCCAGCGTGACTCCACTCAGGGGACCCGCAGGGTGGTCTGCCATGGCGGCCCGTCCCCCAGGCCACCCCAGCCTCTGTCCCTGCAGGGGTCGGGCCAGGGGGCGAGGAAGCAGCAGTTCTGAGGAACCCGGCGGCCCGTCTTCCCCTCCGAATCACGCGGAACCGGCTGACGTGGCCGGGAAGAGGGGCCGGCCCAGGCGCTGTGGTCAGGGCGCCTATTTATACCGACTGCGCCGTGTTGCAAGCTCTTCCTGCTGGCGACAGGGACGTCATCGGCGCTGACCTCACCAGAAACGCTGACGCATCTCCCCTTTGCGCTCGGCTCTGATGGGCAGCCGGGCCTCCTCGCCCGGGGGCCACTCGGGGTCCTCCCGTCCATCGCCGCCCCTCCCGCCGGCTCTGGGGTCTCACCCAGGGTCCCCACCTCCTGTCGCCCTCCAGCCACGCCCTCTTGTAAGTGTGACGGGCTGAATGGTGCTCCTCGGTCCAAGCCTCCGGAGCCTCGGCCCGCGAATGCGTTTGGAGCGGGGCCTGGGGAGAGGAGATGAAGGGAAAGGAGGTCATGAGGGGGTCCCCCTAATCGAATAGGACGGGCGTCCTTACAAGAAGAGAGATGAGGACAAGGACTCGCACACGGGCCGAGGGAGGACCCCGCAAGCAGGCAACGAGAAGGCGGCCGGCCGTCTGCAAACCCGGGAGAGGGGCTGCAGGACCCCGTCGGCCTTGCTGTCGCCGTGCCGACCCCTGATCTGGAGGACCAGGGCCGAGAGCAAACAGTTCCTTGTGCATCGGCCGCCAGGGCTGTGGCATTCTGGTCTGGCGTCCCGAGCAAGGCGACAGAGAGGCCGTGGCTGCCGTTGGGAGCCCTGGTCCCCGGGGCCGCACAGGCACCTCCGTGAGCCCCGTGCTCACAGCTGTCACATGGCACAGCCCCGGGATGAATGCCGGCTCTGAAATGCCACCGCGCAGCGACCTCGGGCAGGTGACCTCATGCCTCTGCCTCAGAGGCATCTATATGTATCTACTAGAGGCCTGGTGCATGAAATTCATGCACGGGGGGGGGGGGGGGGGGCGGGCGGGGAGGCGATGTCCCTTAGCCCAGCCTGCACCCTGTCCATTCTGGGACTCCTCGAGGGATGTTCCGGTAGGATTGGGCCTAAACGGGCAGTCGGACATCCTTCTCACAATCCAGGACTGCTGGCTCCAAACTGCTCACCTGCCTGCCTCCCTGATTTCCCCTAACCACTTCTGCCTGCCAGCCTGATCACCCCCTAACCATTCCCCTGCCAGCCAAATTGATGTCTAACTGCTCCCCTGCCAGCCGGTTTGCCCCCAACTTCCCTCCTCTGCCATCCTGGTCACCCCTAACTGTCCTCCCCTGCTGGCCTGATTGCCCACAACTGCCCTCCCTTGCAGGCCTGGTCCCTCCCAACTGCTCTGCCCTGCTGGCCATCTTGTGGTGGCCATCTTGTGTCCACATGGGGGCAGGATCTTTGACCACATGGGGGCAGCCCTCTTGCGTGTTGGAGTGATGGTCAATCTGCGTGTTACTTTTCATTAGATAGGATATACTAGAGGCCCGGTGCACGGAATTCATGCCAGGGGACCGGCCCTCCCAGCTGCACCAGCTTGCCTCAGCCCTTGCCACCCCGGCTTCGCTCAGAAGGTCACCTGGAAGGTCGCCCGGCTGTCCGGTCTAATTAGCATATTATGCTTTTGTTATTATAGATTTATCTATTTAATTGATTTCAGAGAGAAAGGGAGAGAGAATGAGCGATAGAAACATCCATGATGAGAGAGAATCACGGACCGGCTGGCTCCTGCACAACCCCTATTAGGGATGGAGCCCCCAAGCCGGGCTGGGCCCTTGACCGGGAATCGAACCCTGACCTCCTGCTCACAGGTGGACACTCAGCCTCGGGGGGAGCAGCGGCCTCCCTGGACCGTGGGGAGAGGAGGAGGGGGCCCATGGCTGTCCCCTGAGGTGGAGACCGGTCAGCAGGAGCCGAGAGGGGCCAGACCTGGCCCTGCAGCCAGGCCCCCAGCTTCTCTGAATGTCCGTTTCCTCCTTAAAGGAGCCGACACACCCCTGCCGGCCGCTCCCCCTCACGGGGCAGTTGCGACACACGCGCAGGGATGTGAAATGAAGAAGGAGCGTCGGCATGGGCGCAGGAAGCAGCCTGCGGGGGTGGCCCCGAAATGAGGAATTGAGCGGGAGCCACACGCTCAGAGGAGAACCCAGAACTGGCCCATGGGTGGCGATGGTGGGGTGATTGGGCACGGTGGAGTGATTGGGTATAGCGGGGTGGCTGGGTAGAGTGGGGTGATTGGGCACGGTGGGGTGACTGGGTATAGTGGGGTGATTGCATATGGCACAGCGAGCGCCGTGCTGGGGTGCCAGGGAGTGGGCGGGGCTGAGGCGCCGCCTGGGCATGGGGTGCGTCTGGTGGTGCCCGCTGTGGAGCCGCAGCAACTGGGGGGCTGGCACAGAGGTGGCAGGCTTGATCAGCAGGGTGTCTGCAGAGGGCACAGCCCGCCAGCGTCGGTGGACGGGAGCACATCAGCCCTGGCACCTGGGCTCTGCCCATCCAGGCTCCGGAGGCCCCGCCCCAGCCCCCAGAGGCCCCGCCCCTGCCCCCCAGCCTCAGACACCCCTTTCCTGCCAGACTCCGGAGGCCTCAGGCCAGCGACCCTCTCCCAGGCCTGGCCAACATGCTGGACCACCGGGCAGGGCCTGCAGGCCTGGGCGGCCCCTCTGGGCCTCAGTTTACCGGATGGTGAGGGAGCTGGTTGCCTGGGGAGGCACCGTCTCCAGGGCCCCTTCCCGCTGACGCCGGGAGGCCTGAGACGCTCTGGGGACCAGCCCACTGATCACTATCTTTCAGAGAAAGTGAAACCTGGTGCCAACCGTCACCGCGGCGACTCCCCCTTCCCGCCGGTTTCCCCTCTGAGCTCACGGCTTCCCCTCTCCTCCGTCCCCCCCCCAAACTCCCCCGCCCCTCCCGGAGCCCCACAGCTGGTACTTGGAATTGGGCTTTCATCTTTCCTTTTCCCTTCAAAGAACCTTTGCCTTTTATGTCCATGAGGCTGGCGGCCCGCCTGGTGAGGTGGCCGGGGAAGGCTTTTCAAATCCGCATTTTGCAGGTGGGGCTGAGGCCCAGGGAGGCGAGGCAGTGTGCTGGGGTCCCACAGCAGCGTGGGTGGGCTCGAACCCGTGTCTCTGTGGGAGGACCCAGCAACTGCTTCTCCCCGGAGGCCCCTGCTGGAGGGAAAGGGCCCGGCTGCGGGGGTGCAGGGGGCCCGGTGGGCACAGGGGGCGCCAGGAGCCCCGCTGGGGGGCGGGGGGTGCAGGTCCCGGGGCCGAACCACAATCTCAGGGCTGCCAGCCGGGGTCTGGCTCCGTGCCCAGAGCCCAGCGGTTTCCGCTCACAGATGTCCCAACAGCCCCGCCGGAGGGCGGGAAGGGCACCCGAAAAGGAACATGTCTTGCTCTCCTGAGCCCCAAACCACAGCGTCCAGAAGGACGCCGGCTCCGGGGCCGAGACCGCCCTGCGGGCCGGCCCGCCTGCCCCTCCGCGCCCCGCCCGGCGCCTCGCCGATGGCGCGGACCCCCCGACTCCCGCGCCCCGGAAGAGCGGCTGGGGCTGCCTTTTGCATCACGCTTGGGCGTGGGGCTGACCTCGAAGAACGAATTCGAAGAAAACAGGAGGAGGAGCAGGCATGGCGCGGTGCCCAGCGCCCATTGGTTGCCCGCGGAAACTTTGGTTTTTGGGGTCACGTTCCCAGAAGGCCTGCCCTCCCCCCTCCCCTCCCCACCCACCTCGGGAGGTGTTGGCCAATCGCCCGGGCAGGCAATAAAGTGGCTGTCAGCCCGCAGGGCTCCCAGCCCAGAAGTGTCACCCCGACAGGCACAGGCCAGAGCTCGGACACCCAGCATGTGGGCACAGCCTGCGAGGAGGACGCTGCTCAGTAAGTACTTCCTTCCTCCCCGCCAGCACCCACCTGCTGGGAGCCAAGGGCGTCTGCGGAGAGCAGGCTACCCTCTGTGCCCCCCCCCCCCCCCGGGAGCTGGGGTGACGGCGCCCCCAGGGGCAGAAAGAAGGATGCTGAGACTGACAGAGAGCGGGAGGTCAGGCAAAGACCGGGGAACACGGAGAACACAGGGTGGAGCAGGGGTAACCCAGGAGGGCTTCCAAGGGGAGGCGATGCGGAGGCAGCTCGGAGAGCCCCGGGAGGGGACTGACGGGGTGAGAGGCTGGGGCCGCAGGAGGAGGGGGGGCTGTGCTGCGGGAGGAAGCTGGCGGAGCTGAGCAGAGAGACGGGGCGCGCCCTATGGAGGGGCCCTCGCCTTGATTTGCAGGGTCACACTCAGCCAGGCAGGGGCCCTGAGCCCACACAATCACTCAGCCACATTGCCACACCCACAGGCTGACACCCGCAGAGTGACATCATGCGGAACCCTCAATCGCACTGGCCCGGGAACCCCCACCTGCAGCCCTGGGCCCCACGGTGCGGGGCCCACCTGACCGCTAAACCACGAGGGCCTGCCGCGCAGCAGGCACACGGCCACACGCACTCAGCAGACCCCGGGGGGCGGGAGGGGCCAGGGCCGCTGTGCCCTCCGCCCAGCCCCCCGCCTCCCGGCAGCATCCTCCCCGCGGCCGGGGACTATTAGGAAGGGAACTGGTGTCACTGCCTTCCGGGCCATTGCACCACCGGCCCCTTCCGACCACGTGGCTGCTGGTGATGGGGGAGGCGGGCGAGCGGTCACTGTGCCCCCCCCCCAACATTCCCACAGGCTCCAGCATCCCTGTGGGCGGGCAGACAGGAGGGGCCACCTATGGAGAGAGGAGGAAGGCTCAAGGTTGGGGGACAGGCTGGCCCTGTGTGACTTGGGCAACCCTTCTTCGGCTCCTTGGTTTTCCGGTCAGTGAAATGGGTCGTCCGCAGGGGATCCAGGGGCCTGGGGCAATAGCCGTCCCGTAGCCTGGAGGTGTGGCCAAGAGCAGTCCCACCTGGCCCAGCCCTGTGGGCTCCAGGTGCCCCAGCCTCCTCTCCATAACCTCCTCCTCTCCATAACCTCCTCCATAGCCTCCTCCATAACCTCCTCCTCTCCATAACCTCCTCTCCATAACCTCCTCTCCCGGCCTCCTTGTTGAACCGCAGCCGCTGTTTCGGTGCTGGGCAGCGCCTCCCGGGGCCCCAGCAGGTGCGCCCGTGTACAGGCAACTTGGGAACCCATGGCTCAGAGCCGGGGAACGGTGCACCCTCTGAGCACCCTCCCCCACCCCGAAAGCCCCCCACACAGGGCCTCCTCGCCAATCAGGTAACACCCCCTCTTTCTGCCCCAGGTCTGATCCTCAGGCTCCTGTTCCTGAACCCCGTGGTCATGGGCAGCTGCTTGGACGATGGCCGGGAGCTCCTCAAGCAGCTGTGGCACCAGGCGAACCTCATGCGGGACACCAGCCTGCTCCTGGACCCCTATGTGAGCGCCCCCCCCCCCTCAGGGTGGCTGAGTCCCTGAGAACTTGGGCTTAGGCCCGGAGTGACCCCAGAAAGGATGGGAATAGGGATGGGGAAACAGAGTCCCCATGTTACTCCAGCACCGTGTCCCACATCCCCCTGAGGCCCAACCCGGAGACAATACAGCTCCCCTCGCTTAGGGGGCCTGGAGTGTGCACCCAGCCGCAGCGCTTCAGCCCCCCACATGCCTGCCCTCAGCACCCCGATGCAGCAGCGGACAACACAGCCCTGCTCTCCGGAGGCTCACGGTCCCCTTCCCACGGACACGCCCCACACCACGGTCTCCGCCCGTGCGGTCACCCCTCTGGGCCCCCTGCATCCCTCCTACCCTGCCCGCAGTGACCCGGGAGTCCTCTCCCCGCTTGAGCCTCAGTTTCTGGATCTGTGCAATGGGCACATTAGACAGGGGTGGATAAGCTCAAGCGTGTCAAGGCTGACCAGAGCAGACGTGCGCGCACGCGCACAGTGGGGCTCCAAGGCACGCGCATAGCGGGGGCCTCCAGCGCACGCGCACAGAGGGGGTTCTAGTGCACGCGCACAGCGGGGAGGCTCCAGCGCACGCGCACAGCGGGGGCCTCCAGCACACACGCACGGAGGGGCCTCCAGCGCACGCGCACAGAGTGGGTTCTAGTGCACGCGCACAGCGGGGGCTCCAGCGCACGCGCACAGCGGGGAGGCTCCAGCGCACGCGCACAGCGGGGAGGCTCCAGAGCACGCGCACAGCGGGGGCTCCAGCACTCACCCCCGGCTTCTCCTCCCTCTCCTCTAGGTCCGCATCCAAGGCCTGGACGTGTCTGGGCTGAAAGAGCGCTGCCGGGAGCGCCCCGGGGTGTTCCCCAGCGAGCAGGCCCTGCGGGGGCTCAGCCGGCCGGACTTCCTGCGGACCCTGAAGGCCCAGCTGGGCCACGTGCTGCACAGACTGGCCGCCTTCCAGCGCGACAGCCCCGAGGTCCCGGCCTGGGCCATGGCCACGCGGTACCTGCACGGGATCCGGAACAACATCCACTGCATGGCCCGGCTGCTGCCGGGCTCCCCGGACACTGCCGACCCCACGCAGGCCGGCCGGGGACCCTCCCCGCCGCCCACCCCCGCCCCGGACGCCTTCCAGCGCAAGTTGGAGGGCTGCCGCTTCCTGCACGGCTTCCACCGCTTCATGCACGCGGACCGCCCAGGTCTTCCGTGAGTGGAGGGAGACCCTGAGCCAGAGGGGGACCCTGAACCCCAGGAGCCGGAGACACAGCCCCCGACGGACTCTGCGGAGGGGAGTGCGCAGGATGCACCCCTCCGGGCGGGGCAGGAGACGCGTGCCCAGGGGGCAGCTGCCCCGGTAGCCTTAGGCCCCCCTCCCCCCCTGCAGGGGGAGGATCAGCAGGTGTTCACCTCAGGGTGCTCCCCGGGTCTCCACACCCCTCTCTCCGAAGTGCACTTTAAGGGGTGAGAGCCGGCAGGCTCCTCTACCTCCTCCCGGATTGGGAGACAGAACCCCCCTCCCCCAGTGTGCCTCCCCAGCCCCGAGTACCCCCATCCCTGTGGGGTGGCTGGGTCAGGCCACGCGGGGCCAACTTTCCATTGATTCAGGGGTCTGATGACACAGGCTGACTCATGGCCAGACTGCCTGCCACCCCCCATTCCCCTGCCCGGAGGTCTGCCTGCCGGCCTTCCCTCTCATGACTTGCAGAGTGTCGTGGCCCCCAGACTTCCTCCTTTCCTTGGCGGCCTGGTTCTGAGGAGTTGGGGGTGGGGGTCAGGGCCTGAGCTGGCCTCAGATGCCTCATCGCCAGACACCTGGATGTCTGGGTGACCTCACTTGGCAGCTATGACAGGCAGGGGCAGAGTGTCCTGCAAGAAGCACCGATGGGGCGGCCCAAGGAGAGGCGCTCCCGGCCCGGCGTGGCCCCTGGCTCACGGTGTGACCCCACTTGACCTCTCGGGCCCTCGGTTTTGTCTTTGGGAATGGAAGCGGTTGGGGACCCGGTAAAGCCTGGTTGCTGGGACTCACTGACATAGGATGGGTTTCGGGTTCTTTCCGTAAACGGGGACCGGGGTGCAGACTGATTCTGTGTCGGGGACTTCCCAGCCAGCGCCGGCCTGGCCGCGGGTTCTGGCTGCCCACTGCCCCCCCTGGTGGTGGGTCTTGGGATTTTTCTCAGGCGGAAACCCATTGTCCTGAGAGTTCTGGGCCAATTCCTTAGAACACGATTAACTTATCCATTTGTGTGTTTTTTAAATGTTTGTATCTGTTTTTTAAAACATTTTATTTATGAGGCTTATTTATGATGTGTATTTAATGTTAATATTGTGCCAACGTATATTTAAAACGTGCCTGGTTTCTAAGTCCCTGTGTCTCTGTGTTGCCTTGGGGGGTGGGGGGAGGTTTGGGGGAGACTGGCTGGCCTCTTGGAGAGGGGGTGCCCCTAGCCGGCAAGGTCACCGGCGCCCACCCCTGAGGACCCGCCTGGAGCTGCCTGCCGCCGGGAGGGAAGTCTCACACGGCAGACTGACTGTGGGGGCGTCGTCCCTGCAGACAGAGCGTTTGTTGTGTCTGACAGGCCTCCCTCGGGACGCTGGGGCCGCAGGCTGCCGGGGTTTGGGGGCACGTGGGCAGGGACGTGGGCTGGATGGAGTGTCTGGCTTGCACTGGCCCGTGTGGGTGTGCGGCTGGGGTCTGTGTGCCGATGCGTGTTGCATGAACAGGATAATGACGGGTCCTGCCTCCGACGCGGCCTGTGGCCTGGTGTGCGCTTGGAGCTGCTCCCTGAAGGGCCCTGAGGATGTGAGGGTCCCCGCTGGCCCCCAGAAAACGGGGCTGCCTCTCGGTACTCAAGGCCCCACCTCAGAAGAGGCACCTGTGGGCGGATGGAGGATATGCTGAGGCAGGGGCTACCAAGGAGAGGCTGGTGGAAGCCGGTGAACTTGACCTGGATCAGGCCGAACTTGACCCGGGCCTGGGGCCGAAGGCGGGACTCTCTCCCGCAGAGGGGACGCACTTGGCAGATGAGAAGACTGAGGCTCGGAGAGTTCGAGCCGCCCAGAGCCCTTTGCTGTGGAGGGAGCACAGTTTGGGCGCAGGTCCCTCTGATGCCGACCATTTCCTGAGTCTCCAGGGCATAGCGGTCCCAGGGGAGGGGCAGACAGACGACGGACAAGGGAAAGGGCTCCCAGGATCGTGGGAGACGGCAGGGTTGGCTCGGCCGACATAAGCAGACGCCGTAACGGAGAGTCAGAGAGTGGGAGAGTCAGGTGGTGGGGGTCAGGGTGGCACCCGGAAGAGGTGACACCCACACCTCGGCCTGAAGGATACAGCTGCCTGAGAGCGGCATCGTGGGGGCAAAGGCCCTGAGCACTCAGGGGCCAGAGTTCCCCAAACGGCCAGGAGAGCAGGAGCGTCTGCTCCAGGTCACCGTGCAGGGCTCAGGCGAGGCCTCTCAGCCCCTGGCCCCCACCAGCTGCCTTCCTGAGCCGCAGCCCAAAGGATTCCAGGCTATTCCAGCAGCTGCTAAGGGCCCCCGCTGCTCCCCCCTCCCCCGGACTCTCCCTTCACTCGGTTCCTGCCACACGGGGCGCCTTCGGGCTGGCGAAAGGCCAGGCTCTCTCCGCCCACAAAGCCCTCGCCTATGCTGTTCCTTCTGTCTGGCACGCCGTTCCCTGTTGTTTCTGTGAGTGTGCCCCGAACAAGTGTCCCCCCGCACCCACAGGCTGGGTTCCGCAAGTTGGTTATCTGTTCTCTCCAAACTGCCCCATCAGACGCGCAGAGACAAAGAACGGATATCCTTACTAGAGGTCCGGGGCACAAGCGTGCACTGGGAGGCGGGGGCGTCCCTCAGCCCGGCTGCCCCCTCTCACCGTCCGGGAGCCCCAGGAGATGTCCTGCTGACGGCTCAGGCCCACTCCCCTCCGTGGGAGGCGACCAGGCCGATCAGGGGAAGGGGCCACCCCATCACCCTGCTGCTGCTGCCACTGCCGGCCCGTGCAGCCGCTGTGGCTTTGTCCAGAAGGACGTCTGGAAGGACATCCAGAAGGCATCCGGTCTATCCACTCTAATTAGCATATTACCCTTTTGTTAGTATAGACTAGAGGCCCAGTGCACAAAATTTGTGCATGGGGAGTGGGGGGCGGGAGGGGATGTCCCTTAGCCCAGCCTGCATCCTCTCCAATCTGGGACCTCTCGAGGGGTGTCCGACTGCCTGTTTAGGTCCACCGGGCAGTTGTGTATCCCTCTCACAGTCCAGGACTGCTGGCTCCCAACTGCTCGCCTGCCTGCCTTCCTGATTGCCACTAACCAGTTGTCTGCCAGCCTGGTCACCCCCTAACCACTCCCCTGTCAGCCTGATTGATGCCTAACTGCTCTTGTGCCCTGCAGGCCTGGTCACCCCTAAGTGCCCTCCCCTGCAGGCTTGATTGCCCTCAACTGCCCTCCCTTGCTGGCCTGGTCCCTCCCAACTGCCCTCCCTTGCTGGCCTGGTCCCTCCCAACTGCCCTCCCTTGCTGGCCATCTTGTGGTAGCCATCTTGTGTATTGGAGTGATGGTCAATCTGCATATTACTCTTTCATTAGTATAGATATGCATAACCCATAGATACGGGCAATAGGGTAGCAATAGGGCTGGGGGTGGGTAGGGGCTGGGAGGAGGGGGGAAGGGGGAAACACGGGAGATATCTGTAATGCTACCAACAATAAAAAATACGTAAAAAACCCGCCCCCTCAGGGTCCGCACAGTGTGGGGTCTGCATCACCATCCAGGCCCCGCACAGCCTGGAGCCGCCTCCCCTCCCCCGCTCTGCCCCGGCACCCAGTCCCAGGCCTGCGCACAGTAGGTGCTCAGGGCAGAGGAGGCCCTGGAGGGAGTCGCAGCCCGAGGGGTGTGCCAGGCAGCGTGGCCCGGACAGGCGCCCAGGTGCTGCGGCAGCGGGAGGCCTCTTTCCTGCGGGCCCCAGCGTGGAGTGGGGTGGGCGGGGGCTCCTCGGCCAGCTGCTGGGAGCTGTGGGTGGCGGGTGGCAGACACCCAACGCCGGGCTGGCCCAGGGGCTCGGAGCGGAAGGGCGTGCGGTTGCCCACGGTGGGGGCAGAGGTTGGTCTGCGGAGGAAGAGCTGGGAAGCCAGGGTGCTGCACCCCGCCTCTGGCTGGGCCCCTGGCCAGCCCCCCCTCTGCAGTGAAGCCCCAGGAGGGGACCTGAGCTGGCACTCTCTCCCCAGGAAGCAGATCCAGGGTCTCCAGACTCCGGGGCAGGGGCCCAGGCCCCCCCCCTCGCCCCAAGAGGATTTGTCGCCTCTGAGGAGCTGACAGCCTCAGGCACCCAAGCCCACACCCACAGCCCCCCAGCCAGGAGCACCCGTGGGCGCCTCAAGGCCAAACTCACCTCTCACCGAAGTCCCAGAACCCCACCCACCCCCTTCTCTCCCCTCAGCCTCTCCTCGCCCCCACTGACCACAAAGACCCGCACCCCCTCTCGAGCATCCGTCTCCTCCTCCTCCTCCCTGCAGCCGGCCTGAATCTCAGCATCATGTCTGCTCCCAGACCTTCCACGGCTCCCCCCCCTTCCTGTCTGGCTGCCTGTGGCATCAGCTCCCCACTCCTGCCCTCAGCAGCCAGTCCTGCTCAGGCCCAGCCAATGCTGCCGGGCAGCTCACACCCTCAGCCGCCCCACGCCCCACACCCCACGTCCCACACCCCACACCCCACACCCCACGCCCCACGCCCCACACCCCAGCCTCCCAGCCTCCCCTCCCGCTCCTCCCACTGCCTCCCAGAGGGGCAGCTTAGATATCTCCTCCTCCTTTTAAAACATCTTTATTGATTTCAGACAGGACGGGAGAGGGCGAGAGAGAAACATCCGTAATGAGAGGGAATCACGGATCGGCTGCCTCCCGCACGCCCCGCACCGGGGCTCGAACCCGCAACCCGGGCCTGTGCCCCGACCGGGGATCGACCTGTGACCTCCTGGCTCCTAGGCTGGCGCCGCAGCACGGAGCCAGGCCGACCGGGCTGTCCACCGGACCTGATGTGACCCCCCTTTCTGTGGGATGGAGTCCAAACGAGCGAACGTGAGAGTTACGATGAACGCAACCCCCGCCGCCTCCTCGACGCTGGGGAGCGTCCGGCCGGGCCTCCGCTCCCCCCGCACAGGGGCTGCCGGCCCCTCCCGGGCCGGGCACACTTTCTGGGAGACCACACGCACGCATGCACACACACGCACACACAGCACACAGCACACAGCACACACACGCGCACACAGCACACAGCACACACACACACACACACACACACACAGCACACACGCGCGCGCACACACACACACACACAGCACACGCGCGCGCGCACACACACACACGCATGCACACACACACAGCACACACAGCACACAGCACACACAGCACACACAGCACACGCGCGCGCACACACGCACACACAGCACACACGCGCGCGCACACACACACACAGCACACGCACGCGCGCACACACGCACACGCATGCACACACACACAGCACACACAGCACACGCGCGCGCGCACACACACACACAGCACACGCGCGCGCGCACACACGCACACACATGCACAGCACACGCGCGCACACACACGCACACACACACACATGCACGCATGCACACACACAGCACACACGCACACACACAGCACACACACGCACACGCGCGCACACACACGCACACGCACACGCCCGCACGCAGCGCCCTCCCCGCAGCCACCAGCTTCACCGAGCAGGTGCACCAGCCACGTTCCTTTCTTCTCTCCCCGTTTCCCTTTTCTCTGGTTTCCTCTCCTCTCGGCTCTTTGCCCACCCCTCCACCCCGGCCCAGAGCCCGGTGCCCGCGGACCCCTTCCCGCGGGAGGGAAGGGTCACAGTCCAGCCCGGGGAGGCCCCACTTCCTGGGCGTCCGGGCCGGGCGGGGAGGGGAGGGGAGGGGCGAAGGTCCCGGGCGGAGGCAGGTGGGGCCCCCGGCGGCGGAGGCGGCGGACGGGCCGGGCGGCTCCGGGCTCGAGGTGGGTGCGGGCCGGGCGCCGTGTCGGGGGGAGCGAGCCCCGGACGCTCCGGGCTCCGGGACGGGCACGGCCCCGGTGCACACGGCCCGTGGGACGTCTGAGTCAAAACACCTAAGGCCGACCCCCCCGGTCATGCGGGGGCTGCCCAGTCATCGCCTTATGCCCGGGCCACTCAGAGGCCGGCACCGCCCCGTCCCGGTGACTCAGGTCCCGGCCGCCCTGCCACGCAGCAGGGCAGGGGCTCGAGACACGGGACGCCCCCTCCTCCCCTGGGGGTCCCACGTCTCCCCTCGGCCACCCTGAAGCCCAGCCCCACCTGTGCCTGGGCCAGTCTGGCCTGGAGCCTGGCTTCTCTGCCCCTGTGGCCCCCAGCCCTTCATCGAGGGGGTGGGGTGGGGTCGAAGCAGTGGGGGGGGGGGAGCCTCAGAGCCACACGGCCCTCGACGGGAAGTCAAGTGGGGGGTGGGGTGAGGAGCTGTGAGGAGCCGTGAGGAGCCGGCTCCAGTGAGGATTCAGCCGGACAGGGAAGCAGAGGGGCCCTGGCCCCGCAGCCGACGGCGTCCCACGACAGACCCAGCGCTCGCCCCGCAAGACGCCGAGGCCCTGTGCGGGCACAGACCACACGGTAGGCTCCCCGATGGGCTGGGCTGGCGGGGAGGGGGTGGGTGCCAGCCCCCAAATGTGTCCTCAGTGGGGCAACCGTCCCCTCCTCCCTCGTGCGCCCGGGAGGCACTGGGCTGCCCCAGGCCTCAGTCGCTCCGTCTGAGTGTGGGTACGGCCAGCCGGGCCTGCAGTCTCCCCGCAGGCGTGGAGGCAAAGCGGACGGACCAGATGCCGGAGTGACAGGTGGCCACGTGAGGGTTAAAGATCGCCTCGGGGTTAAAGGGCAGAGGGGAGAGCGTGCAGGACGGGCAGGACGGAATCCTGGCTTTGTGTGACCCCAGGTCGCCCCTCTGGGGGCAGCGACTCCTGGGTTCCCAGGGGGCCTGCACGTCCCCTTTTCCGATCAAGACGGGCAGAGGGTCCCCGTCCCTCCAGGGGGCGCTGCGGAGGGTCGCGGGGTGGCCCCTGCCCGCCTGAGCTTTGGGAGGAAGAAGGGTGAGGAAGGCGTTTGTCAGGGTGACTGTGGGGCGTGTGGTCGGTCAAGGTCATGGCCCCTCCGTTTTTGACCTTGGGCCTAGGACTCCACTGCCCCGTGTGCCGTTTGCTGGCCTGTAAGGGAGGCCCACCTCCTGCTTGGGGGCCATGGTAAGGGGGAAGGAGAAACAGCTTGGAACCTCAGAGCAGGCTTTTTTTTGGGGGGGGGGGCGGGGACACTGCCCCCGGGGGTCTGTCCTGTGAGGGGAGGGGGCTGAGGTGGGTGGGAAGGAGCAGCAGCGTCCCCCCCGCCCCCCCCCCGCCCTTTCCTCCTCCCAGACCTCCAGCTGAACCAATGCAGCTGCCCCCAGCCCGGCCCTGTGCATGTGGTCCTGGCGCCCCCTGGCGGCCAACGATTGCACTTCCCACCCCCTCTTCCTCCGGGAGGTGCTGGGCAGCGCGCAGACCCCTCCAGAACCTCCCCGTCGTGTCCCCTTTCCCTGTCTTGGTCCGTGGCCCTGCCCAGCCTCCTCTCGAGCCTCAGGCACCCCTGCCCACTGCTCCCTCCCTCCCCAGAACCTGCCCCGCCCGGCTCTGGAAGAGGCACTGGCCGAGCCGGGTCTGCCTGGAGCTGGCGGTGTCCTGGCCACCGTGCCTGCTGCCTGCTGGGCAGTGGGGGGCGCTGCAGGCCGCAGCTTGGAGCTGAGCGGAGGGCTGGGCATCGGAGCAGCAGGGCCGTGAGCCAGGCCCTCCTCCTTCCAGGCCCAGCTTCCCAGGGTGCCGCTCACCTGCAAGGCGTCCTCTACCCCCACAATGCCCTGCTCCCCAGTCCACTCCTTCAAGAGCCTTTTCCAGCTCCTTCAAGACTGGTGCCCCCCGCCCCCTCCCCTTCCCCCTTTTCCCTCTCCCCAGGCCTGGTGGGGAAACTGAGTCTCCAGGAATCTCCTTTCTGGAACTCTCACAGCCAATCAGCCCCGAACCCGAACCCCCCGCGTGCCTGACTGCCTGTCTGGGAGTCCACGGGAGGCAGGCAGCTCACGGGCTGTTGGGGATGTGCTGCCGACTTGCTGTGCTGCCTTGGGAAAGCGACTTTCCCTCTCTGGGCCCCCCTTCGTTTAAGATCCGAGCAAATCGCATCCGTAGCTCAGGTGCAGCGTCCCTGCCTGCCCCCCAGACGCTGCTAACCTCACAGGCGGATCCCCTCGGGGCCCGTCTGGGGCTGAGGCCAGAGGGATGAGCCCGCTGTCTGAGGCAGAACCAGGCCTGGACCGGGGGCCTGGCTGCCTGCAGAGCCCCCAGCCCCTCCTCCCCTTCTCCTCCCCCTCCCCAGCCTCATCTTCCCAGCCTCTTCCCTCTGCCAGTGGGGACGCTGGGCCCGCAGAGGCCAGGAGGGTGGGTGAGCGGCCCCAGGCTGACGACTTCAGGAGGTGGGGGGACGGGGGGTGGGGGGGCACTGCAGGCCCCTGTCCTCCCTCCAGAAACCAGCCTGCCCGGCCAGAGGGGACTTGGGGGAGACGGGGCCACGGAGGGGCTTGCTCGGGCTGTGGGCTCTCGTGCTGGTCCCCCCGGAAAGGGAGGAAGCGGAAACCGGGGCCGGGCGGGGCCGGCGGAGGGCGGCTGGGCAGCAGATCAGAGCGGGGTTGTGTCATGGAGCCCTGGCTGATAAGCAGCCCAGCGGGCCAGCCCCGGGGGGGGGGGGGAGTCACCCTCAGACCCCGTGACCCCTGTTGCCAGTGAGCCCCGCCAGGCCGCCCAGACCCCCCGGGGCCCCCCGGCTCCTCACGTGGAAAAGTGGGCGCCGTGAAGCGCGGGGGGCGGGCTGGCTCCGTTGCACCCCGCCCCCCAGACCTGCGACAAAGTGCGTCTCGCCCAGCCTCGGTTTCCCCGCCTGTACACCCCGACGGGGACTGAGACCCCGGGGCTCTAGCCGGCGCTCTGTGATGGTTCGAGGGGGGATGTGGGTGCGAGAGAGGCGTGGAGGCCTTTGGGGTTGTCGGCGTGCCCGCCACAGGCCGCAGAAACGGCGGGGAGCGGCTAGAGTGGCGGGGGGGGGGGGAGGAGGTGGGCACCGCACCCAGGTTGCCAGGTGGACGCAGCAGGGCAGGGGGGCTGCTCTCTTACCTGCCCCCACCCCCGCCCCCCCGGATTTCGGGGAGCTCAGCCTTAATTCTCCCCCCGCCGGGGGAGAGGATGGTCCCCCCTCAGCCAGGCTCCCCGCCCAGCAGGACCGGACCGCTCTGCCCTCACCGTGTCGTCACCCCATCCAACGCCCCCCAACATCTCAGTGTCGCGGGCACCGAGGGGCGGTCTGGGGAGAGGGCTGCTGCCTCCCCGACATCACCTCTGGGGCAGAGTCGGGGTGGCCCCAGAGAGCTTGCCTGCAGGTGGGGGGCGAGGGTGCTGCAGCTGCAGGCTGAGCGGGTCCTGGGGCTGCTTTTCCTGCCTGTTTATGGCCTCTGAGCTCAGGAAAGCACTGAGCGGCCCCCCCTTACCTCCCCCCCCAGATTCTTTAACGGGAGCCGCGCTGTGGGCTCGCTCTTTTGGAAAATCCAGCGGGAGAAGGAAGCTGTCAGCTCAGCTCTGACATCAGCCTTGTCCCCGGGCCAGGAGTCAGGGTGGCCGGCGGGGTGGGGGGCGGGCGGGGTGGGGAGGAAACCAGCTGCTGGTGGCCCCTGTGACGTCAGGCCGCCACAGGGTTCCCAGGGGCGGGGCTGGCGGGGATCATCGGAGACACATGCGGGGCCACGGGGTCAGACACCCCAACGGGATTCACGCACGCGGCCCCGCCGTCCCACGGGGCCCTCGAGAGTCAGCCAGAGGCCTGCACGCCCCGGCTCTCTCCCAGCCACACGCAGGCCAGCACACGGCAGACACACGGGTGCACGCACGGACACACGGGTGCACGCACGCGAGGCCAGACGCCTCTGAGCCCAGACGTGCAGACACACCAAGGCCCTTGCCACACGCACACGCACACGCACAGACATGGGAATGCCCACTTGGATCCAGACAGGCCCCCGGGGAGGACAGGCCTGTGACTACCCTGGGCCTCACCCCCCTACTTGGGGCCAGGCAGGGAGGGGAGCCCGGGGCAGAGGGGGGAGGTCTGAGGCTACAAAAGGGACAGTGAGGGGCTGGGCCCTGGGAAGGCCTCAGCCCCGTCCCCCCCCCCCCCCAACACCTGCCGGCCACACCCCTCCCCGCCTCACCCCTCCCCGCCTCACCCCTCCCCGCAGAACCTCGGGCCCATTCACGCCGCCCATTCATGCCCGAGCCGCAGGGTGGCAGCTGAGATGGGAGCCGGGAGCCCCATGCCGGCGGCTGCTGAGTGACCCCGGGCGAGCGGCTCCCCAGTCCCTCGGGGCCTGGCTGTCATCATCGATACCGGCGGCTCCGCGGTCTGACCACCGCCCCCGGTGGGAAACACCGCAGCTCGCCGTGGGGAGCGCGCTGACGCACCGGCCGCCGGGGAAAGAAGAGCTTCGGGCGGTGCCGGCTGCTCCTGCGGCTCGGTCCCTGTCTCCCCTCAAACGTGTGTGCGAACGTCCCTCCCTGCCTCGGCCTCTGCGGCGGCCTCGGGCCTGCCGGGATTCGGGGGGAGCCCCGAGGAGGTCCAAGGGCCTGCCCCCCACCCCGCCTGCCCCCCACCCCGCCCGGCCATGGCCACCGAGTGCTGATGGGCGAAGGGCGAGGAGAGACCCATTCTGCAGATGGAGACGCCCCCCCCCCGCCCCCCCCCGGCTGCCGCGGCCCTCAGCTCCTCTCCGCACCAAGGGGAGGAGAGCGGCCGCTCTGATTCAGCCCCGGGCCGATCCCTCGTGCAGAACCGGCCGGGAAACGGGCGCTGGCGGGAGGCCAGGGCAGCTTCCGGAACTTCCCCGGCCCCACGGGGTGTAACTGGTCCCGGCCAGAGACGTGATGGAGTGAGGCTGAGAGGGGTGAGCCACAGGCCCCGAGCCCGGGGCTCCCCAAAGACAGCAGGGCTCTGCGGGGCCCCGAGGTGGGAGACATGGCGATCCCCTGGCTGGGGCTCTGAGGGGCTGCCTGCCCCCGCACCCCCCGCACTGAGAGGACCAGGCCCCCCGGGCCAAACTCAGACCTCCGGGGGGGCCCTGACCCTCGATGCCCACCAACTCCAGTCCTTCCCGTGGCACCAACCCTGGTTAGAGGGGCTGTCCCGTGTCAGAGGGGCTGTCCCGTGTCAGAGGGGCTGTCCCGTGTTAGAGGGGCTGTCCCGTGTCAGAGGGGCTGTCCCGTGTTAGAGGGGCTGTCACGTGTCAGAGGGGCTGTCACGTGTTAGAGGGGCTGTCCTGTGTTAGAGGGGCTGTCACGTGTTAGAATAGCTATCCCGTGTTAGAGTGGCTGTCCCGTGTTAGAGGGGCTGTCCCGTGTCAGAGGGGCTGTCACGTGTTAGAGGGGCTGTCCTGTGTTAGAGGGGCTGTCACGTGTTAGAATAGCTATCCCGTGTTAGAGTGGCTGTCCCGTGTTAGAGGGGCTGTCCCGTGTCAGAGGGGCTGTCCCGTGTTAGAGGGGCTGTCCCGTGTTAGAGGGGCTGTCACGTGTTAGAATAGCTATCCCGTGTTAGAGTGGCTGTCCCGTGTTAGAGGGGCTGTCCCGTGTCAGAGGGGCTGTCCCGTGTTAGAGGGGCTGTCACGTGTTAGAGGGGCTGTCACGTGTTAGAGGGGCTGTCCTGTGTTAGAGGGGCTGTCCCGTGTTAGAGTGGCTATCCCGTGTTAGAGGGGCTGTCCCGTGTTAGAGGGGCTATCCCGTGTTAGAGGGGCTGTCACGTGTTAGAATAGCTATCCCGTGTTAGAGGGGCTGTCCCGTGTTAGAGTGGCTGTCCCGTGTTAGAGGGGCTATCCCGTGTTAGAGGGGCTGTCACGTGTTAGAATAGCTGTCCCGTGTCAGAGGGGCTGTCCCGTGTTAGAGGGGCTGTCACGTGTTAGAATAGCTGTCCCGTGTCAGAGGGGCTGTCCCGTGTTAGAGGGGCTGTCCTGTGTTAGAGGGGCTGTCCCGTGTCAGAGGGGCTGTCCCGTGTTAGAATAGCTGTCACGTGTTAGAGGGGCTGTCCCGTGTTAGAGGGGCTGTCCCGTGTCAGAGGGGCTGTCACGTGTTAGAGGGGCTGTCCCGTGTCAGAGGGGCTGTCCCGTGTTAGAGGGGCTGTCCTGTGTTAGAGGGGCTGTCCCGTGTCAGAGGGGCTGTCACGTGTTAGAGGGGCTGTCCTGTGTTAGAGGGGCTATCCCGTGTTAGAGGGGCTATCCCGTGTTAGAGGGGCTGTCACGTGTTAGAGGGGCTGTCCCGTGTTAGAGGGGCTGTCCCGTGTTAGAGGGGCTATCACGTGTTAGAATAGCTATCACGTGTTAGAGGGGCTGTCACGTGTTAGAGGGGCTGTCCTGTGTTAGAGGGGCTATCACGTGTTAGAGGGGCTGTCCCGTGTTAGAGGGGCTGTCACGTGTTAGAGGGGCTATCCCGTGTTAGAGGGGCTATCCCGTGTTAGAGGGGCTGTCCCGTGTTAGAGGGGCTATCCCGTGTTAGAGGGGTTGTCACGTGTTAGAATAGCTATCACGTGTTAGAGGGGCTGTCCCGTGTTAGAGTGGCTGTCACGTGTTAGAGTGGCTATCCCGTGTTAGAGGGGCTGTCCTGTGTTAGAGGGGCTGTCCCGTGTTAGAGGGGCTGTCCTGTGTTAGAGGGGCTGTCCCGTGTCAGAGGGGCTGTCACGTGTTAGAGGGGCTGTCCCGTGTCAG
Source organism: Antrozous pallidus (assembly GCA_027563665.1). NCBI lineage: Eukaryota > Metazoa > Chordata > Mammalia > Chiroptera > Vespertilionidae > Antrozous > Antrozous pallidus. The sequence goes on from CM050528.1 coordinate 3,566,408, forward strand.
AGGGGCTATCCCGTGTTAGAGGGGCTGTCACGTGTTAGAGGGGCTGTCCCGTGTTAGAGGGGCTGTCCCGTGTTAGAGGGGCTATCCCGTGTTAGAGGGGCTGTCACGTGTTAGAGTGGCTATCACGTGTTAGAGGGGCTGTCCCGTGTCAGAGGGGCTATCCCGTGTTAGAGGGGCTGTCACGTGTTAGAGGGGCTATCCCGTGTTAGAGGGGCTGTCCCGTGTTAGAGGGGCTATCCCGTGTTAGAGGGGCTGTCACGTGTTAGAATAGCTATCACGTGTTAGAGGGGCTGTCCCGTGTTAGAGTGGCTGTCACGTGTTAGAGTGGCTGTCCCGTGTTAGAGGGGCTATCCCGTGTTAGAGGGGCTATCCCGTGTTAGAGGGGCTGTCCCGTGTTAGAGGGGCTGTCACGTGTTAGAGTGGCTGTCCTGTGTTAGAGGGGCTGTCCCGTGTTAGAGTGGCTGTCACGTGTTAGAGGGGCTGTCACGTGTTCGCGTGGCTGTCACATGTCAGTGTGGCTGTCACGTGTTCTCGTGGCCGTCACGTTAGGCACTTTATCTGCCTTTCTCTCTTAACGTTCTCCCGGCGGTGGGTGTCCCCACGACACCCCGTTTCAGAGGAGGCGTCGTGGCTTAGCGGGGGGAAGCCGCCGCCCCAGCCTCCCCCTCGGAAAGGCCTGAGCCCACCTTCACCCGGCGCTCGGCCCCCCCCCCCCGTGGGCACCGTCCCCAGCCTCGCCCCCACGTCCCATCCTGGCCCCGGGGGCGTCCACGAGAGCGTGCGGATGGTCCCGGGGTGCTGGGGGCAGAGGCGTGCCCACACCCTCCTCTCCGTGCGGAAGAGGGGGTGCCTGTGCCTCCTGGGACAAGACACCCCATGTCAGGACGGTGCCAGGCATGACTGAGCGTCTCCTGTCTCCTCTCCGCAGCCTGGCGCTGGGCCAGGCCCTCGGGCCCCCACTCCGCCCGGGGCCACTCCGATCGCCTTACTCATCCCGGGGCGGGGGGGCACAGGTAGGGGCCGGGGTGCGGCTGGTGGCCGAGAGCCGCGGCCGGCCGGGCTTTCAGAGAACCGAGACCTGAGCCGGGCACAGAGGGGGGCAGGCCGAGGCCGGGAGGGGGGGCCGCTGGGCAGCGGGGCTCGGCCGGGCGCTGGGTTTCTGGGTCACTGGCCTTGGGGAATTCCCCGATGCCCAGAGAGCTGCTCACCTGGTGACTAACCGCTGCCCACACAGGATGCCGGGCTGTCAGGCTGCCTCCCTGGCACCTCTGCCCGTGGCCACGACCAGCTGCCCTCTCCCCCGAGTGCCCCGGGGGTTCGGGAAGGAGACAGACAGACAGGCAGGGGGCCGGCCCCCGCCCCCGCGCCCCCCGGGCTCCGCAGGGGGCGGCTGGTGATTCAAGCCCCTCTGAGCCAGGCTGTGTCGCCTTCCTTGTCAGAGGGGCCCCGGGGGTGAATCAGCTGCTGGGGGCGGCGAGGTCGGGTCAGCCAGGTCCTCGGCCCGGGCCCGGGAGGTGGTGGTCAGGGGCCAGGATGGGACATGGGGGGGCAGGGGGTGGACACACTGCCATGCCAGCCCCTCCTCACGACCCATCTCGTTTTTTCTGAGGCTCAAGGCTGTCGGGGTGTCCTGCCTCCGCTGTCCGTCGGAAGAGGGTGGACAGGTCTCTTTCCTGCCCCAGCTGTCCCCCCTCCACCCAGGAACGCTCCCACCCTCCCCCATCTGTTAAATGGGAAAAGAACCCCCTGTTCTCACTCCCAGGGAGGGAGGGAGGCCCCCTGCCCACGTGCGGAGGGCTTGCTGGGCGCCCAGAGCCGCACTGAGCCCTGAGCCCTCCCACAAGCCCCTGGCGTCGGCCCCCTGGTTCCCATTTCACAGATGGAGAAACTGAGGCCAGGGGGTGGTGACCTTCCCAGTGCCGGCCAGCTCACGGCGGGCAGAGCCAACCTCCAGCTCGGCTCTGCCTGAGGCCACAGTGCCCGCTTCAAACCTCCAGACTCTGGGCCAGCGGTCGGCAAACTGCGGCCCGAGAGCCACCTGCGGCTCTTTGGCCCCTTGCGTGTGGCTCTTCCACAAAACACCACGGCCTGGGCGAGTCTATGTTGAAGAAGTGGCGTTAGAAGAAGTTGAAGTTGAAAAAATGTGGCTCTCCAGAGAAACTTCAATCGTTGTGCTGTTGATGTTCGGCTCTGTTGGCGAATGAGTTTGCCCACCACTGCCCTCGACCTCCTCTCCATGCGGTAGAGCAGGCTTCTGGAAATGACGGAGAGAGGGCGATGGGAAGTCCTCAGCCTGCCCTGACAGGCGGCTCAGGTGGTTAGAGCATCGTCCCGATACGCCTAGGTTGTGGGTTCAATCTCTGATCAGGGCAATACCCGCATCACCAAATAGGTGGAACCACGAACCGACATCTCTTTCTCTCTCTCTTTCCCCTTCCCTCTTCCCCCCCTTCCTCGCTCTCTCTTCAATTAAAAGAAAAATAACCTCCGACCCCCCCCCCCCAAAAAAAAAACAAAAAACTTAGCACCTACTCTGGTGTAACCCGGAGCCAGGTGCTGTCAATGGTACAAATGAGCACCAGACCGCACCCACGTCCACCGAGGACAGCTCTGAACCCTGGAGGGCTGCCTGGAAGAGGTGGCCCTGATTCCCCTCGTCGCGTGAGGTGCTGCTGGCTCCACTGTGGCCTGCAAGCCAGAGGCCTGGGCCCCAGACGCCGCTCTCCTGTAAACTCTCTCCACGGCCCCGGGCAAGGGCTTCACCTCCCCGAGCCTCAGTTTCCCCACCGGGAAAGCCAACCAATCTGACATTCTAGGAGAGGCTTGTGGGTGAAAGGAGCAGAAAGCGAGGGGCAGGGTGGCACCCCGCGGAGGGTGCAGGAGGAAGCGCCCGCAGGGGCCCTGGGAAGGCGGGCGGCTGGCGCTGGGCTCGCTGGGGGAGAGATGAGCAAGTGGGTGGCACGGCCTCCTGGGGAGGGCCCCCCAGGGCCCAGCTGAGCGGCCCTCTGCCCAGGCAGAGGGTGCCCTGTGCGGGCCCCAACTGTCCCCCTCACCCTGAGCCCCGTCCAATCCCCAGCAGGCCCAGTGCTCAGAGAGAGGACAGGCTGGGGAGGAGGGGGTGCTGTTTGGACCCTGACTGTCCCTCTCAGGGGGGACACAGTGGGGTCCCTCTCTGGGGCACAGTGGGCCCCTGGCCCCCCTGAGGCTGGCCCAGTCCCCAGCAGGCCCCGTGCACAGAGAGGACAGGCTGGGGATGAGGGGGTGTCCATGCAGGCCCTCACTGTCCCCCTCGCCCTGAGCCGGCCCAGTCCCCAGCAGGCCCTGTAGACAGAGAGGACAGGCTGGGGATGAGGGGGTGTCTATGCAGGCCCTCACTGTCCCCCTCGCCCTGAGCCGGCCCAGTCCCCAGCAGGCCCCGAGCGGAGAGGACAGGCTGGGGATGAGGTCAGGGCTGGAAGGGGCCGGGCTGGGGCTGCCACTCCAGGGTGGGGCTGGGGTCACGGCCTGGGAGCAGGCAGCCAAGAGGGAGGATGCCTTCCGTGAGGAAGTGGGGAAACACACACACACACGCAGCGCTCGGGGCGGGCGGGAGGGAGGAAAACAGACGGAGAGCCGGAGCGCCGGAGCCGGCCCTGAGCTCGCCCGCCCGCCGCGGGGACCGCCGGCGCCACGTTGCAGCGGCTCCCGCCCGGCGGCCCCGGACCCTGCCTGGCTCGGCCCCCCGAGGTGCTGGACATGGACAGGAGCGGGAGGCTGGGCCTGGGGCGCCGAGGGGCCCGCAGCTCTGGGGCAGCACGAACCCCGCCAGGTACCGCGAGAGGGGAAACCGAGGCAGGGAAGGGGCCGGTCGGGATAGGGGTTTGGTGTCTCCTAGACTCTGGCCCCACTTCCTGTTTCCTGTGGGGTGGGGTTGAGGTTCCACGGCGATTGGGGGGTGACTGCAGGGTTGATGGGGGCTGGGGGGGCGGGGTAAGGCCTTAGAAGGATGCTGGGGAGGGGCTGGGCCAGGGGAGCGGTGGGACAAGGTGGAGGCCGGCCCCCCCCCCGAATCTAGAGAGACACTCAGGCAGGGAGACCCAGGGGGTCCCTCTGTGGGGCCCCGTGGGCCCCGGGACCAGTGGATTTGGGGTCCATGTCTAACATCCGAGCTGAGTCACCTGACAGGGGTCTGAGAGATGTGGGGGTGTGGCCGGAGGCTGGACCAGAGGTCACGTGCTCCCAGTGTCCAGGCCCTTGTGCAAGAGGCGGGGGTGGGGGTGGGGGGGGAGTGTGTGGGAAGAGGGAGGAGAGCTGCAATGCCTGGGCTGGGGGGTTGTCTGAGCCAGGCTTGGGGGGGGGGCTTCCTGGGGGTGTATGCTGACCACAGAGCATGTGTATGAGAGGAACAAGTGCCAGGTGGGGCTTTCTGTGCACCCCCCCCCCCAAGAAAGACACCAGGTGTTGGGGGGGCAGGGAAAAGGAAGGAGAGCTGGCCTGGGTTCTCCCAGCCTCCTCCCCGCTGGTGAGATTGACAAGTTTTATTCCCCTACATCTCAGGTCCCCCGAACATGGGGTGAGCAAGCCTGCCTGGGGCAGGGGCTGTGTGTATGGGGGGGTAGCAGCAGGCACTAGCCGTCCTGGCACAGGGAGGGAGGGGCGCCCGGCTGGGCAGGCCCGGGATGTGACAAGGAGCAGGAGTGGGGGGCGCGCTGGAGGATGGGGGAGGGGTGGGGGAGCACAGGTGGGGGGGTGCAGGGGAAGGCTGTGGGGCTCCCCGATCTTGGAAAACCAACTCTCCCGCCCTCCTTTCTGCTCAGGGTCAGGTGGGGGGCGGGGGGTCCTGGGAGAATGAGCTCAGAGAGAGGACAGGCTGAGAAGAAGGGAGGCCCCGGATTCCTGCACCCCCACCTCCTGTTAACTAAATGGTTTCCAGAGGGGGGCCCCTGTGCTCCTGTCGCCCTGGTCCCCCAGATGGAATTTGTGACCCTGCCTTTGGGCAGGTGTGGAAGGGGCGCACCATCTCCGTCTTCCCCCGTCACCCCCCTGCATCCCAAGGAGGAACCCTAGGTCCGATTTTCCAAGCCCCCCGAGGTTTCCGCTTCAGAGGTCCTGCCCGTGGGAATGCTGGCCTGCCCTCCACGGGGGATTTAGGGGGGGAGCTGTAAAGAGTTGGGGTAAAATCCACACCCCAAACACCTTCCCAGGAGCTGTCTGTCCCCAAATGACCCGGTCACAGCACACACACACCCCCGTCCTCCCAGCCCCCTCGCAGCCATTTAGGTGTGCTGATGGGGTCGGGGAGGGGGGGGGCCTGGGGGACCCCAACAACTGTTCCCGGGGAGTTCCCTTTGCCCAGTGGCGACGGCAGGTGGAGGGAGGCTAGTTATGGGCTGGCTCCCGGCATCCACGCTGGGCTCCACTTTATTACGTCTAAAGTCCAGGCCGGGTCCCAGCCCCTCTTCCTGGAATCTCCTTCTCAGCCAAACCCCAGCCTGCCTCCTGCCCACTGTCCCCCAAAACCCTCCATCAGCAGGGGGGCCCCAGGGGCCAGCCTCCATCTGCTTGCTTAGTCTCAAGCCACCTTCCCCCAAACCCAGGTGAGTCAGGGCCAGTCTGGGGCGCCCGCTACCCCGGGGGGGGGGGGGGGACCCTCGATGACTCTCGGCCTGGGGACCCTCCCCCGCCCCCCTGCCCCCCTCCCCGCTTCCCCATCTACAGGGCAAGCCGCTCCGGAAAACCGCAGCGCGTTTTGTCGAAGAAGACTTCCTTATAATTTTATCAATCAGATTCTTAGAAGAGGGAAAAGTCTGGCCTCCCCCCGCCCCCCTCGCTCGCGCCCTCCCCCCCCCTTTCACTCTCACTTTCTTCCATTCATAATTTCCTATGATGCACCTCAAACAACTTCCTGGACGGGGGGGTTCCCGCTAAATATAGCCGTTTCTCTGTCTTACAACACAGGCTCCAGTATATAAATCAGGCAACCTTCCCGGCCGAGCATGAACCTCTGAGAACGGCCGGCGTCCAGCTCTGCTCCGAGGCCGCTGGAGCGCAGCCCACAATGAAGGTCTTGGCAGCAGGTAACCCCGCCGCCGCCGCCGCCGCCGCTGGCCGCGATCGGGACTCCGGGACGGGGCGCCCGCTCGCCGCCCGGCTGTGGGAGGCGCTGGGAGCCGGCCGGCCGGCCCGAGGGCACATGGTCCCCCGTCGGTGGCCCGGGGGGGGGGGCGCAGCCTTCCTCCCCCTCCCGCCGCTCCTCCTCCTCCTCCTCCTCCTCCTCCTCCTCCTCCTCCTCCTCCTCCTCGCGCTGCCACGCTCCCGCCGCCGCCTCGGGACTCACCCCCTCTCCTCTGTCTGTCTGTCTGTCTGTCTTTCCGCTTTCTCTTTTCCGACCGCCCCGCCGGCCGCCGCCGAGCCGCTCGCAGGTGCGGGCTCCCACCTGAAGGGCTGTGGGCTGAGCGAGGTGAGCGGGGCCCGGGGCGGGGGGGGGGGGGGCCCAGGGACGCGGGGAGACTCCGGAAAGTGAACTCGGGGCTGCCGCTGTCCCAGCTGGTGGGGATCCGAGCACAAAGCTCCTGCACCTCACCCCGCCCCGGCCTCAAGGGGGACCCCCAGCCTCACCCGTCGCTGCCGCTCAGCCCGGGCCCCTCTGAGGGGACTTAGGGGCGAAGGGGGCACACGGGCACCCCAGGGGAGGGGCGATCGGGGACTCGGGGACTCGGGGACTGGGGACGGGCCCCGACAGCTCCCGGCTCTCCGCCACCTTTCACTTTCTTTCCTCCCCGCCCACCTGTCTGCCGCGACCTTTTCCCTTTGCTGGTTGCACCATTTCCTCTCCTTCTCCGGGGCTCCGGGGGCCTGGGGGACCCCTGGATTGTCTGCGTCCCCCCCTCAACCCCAACCCCGACCCAGGACCTGGGGTGAGGAGTAGGAGAGGGGGGGAAGGCATGGAGATGAAGGGCTGGGCAGGGCTGGGGGACAGCGAGTTCCCAATGGGGGTTTGGGGATGGATGGGGGAGAGGGCCATGGGACGGGATGGGGTTCAGAGCTCTGGCAGGGGCGGGGCCCATCGGGGGAAGGACAGAGAGGGAAGAAACGGGGAGGGGAGGGGAGGAGGACCGAGTGAGGGGACCCATGACCCCGGGAGCCCGGGTCACGTGACAGGTTCGGGAGGGGTGAGCGGGGGGGGGGGATCCTATAAAACAGCGTGCAGATATCTGACCTTCAGGGAGAGGACGAGAGGGGCTTTTCTCGTGTTTTGTGCGTTTAGACCCCCTGGGCCAGGGCCACGGGGCCTTCCCGCCAGAGAGCCAGGGGCTGGGGCTGGAGAGAGAGTTGGTGTCATTGGTGACAGCAGCTCAGGGCCTGCCTGTCGCCCCCGTTCTCAGGAAGCCGCAGAGGGAAGAGGGCGGAGGGCAGCGGGGACAGAGGGAGCCATCGGAGAGGGAGCCGCACCAGCCGGGCCACAGGGAGCGAGAGCCGCAGGCTGGGAGGGGGCACGGTGCCCCGCCCTCTGCCCCGACCCCCTGGTCCACCCCCGCCCGCCCACTCCTGACCTCCTCCCTGTCCTCAGGAGTCGTGCCCCTGCTGCTGGTTCTGCACTGGAAACACGGGGCGGGGAGCCCCCTTCCCATCACCCCCGTCAATGCCACCTGTGTCACCCGCCACCCCTGTCCCAGCAACCTCATGGGCCAGATCAGGAGCCAGCTGGTGCAACTCAACAGCAGCGCCGACGCCCTCTTCGTTCTCTATGTAAGCCCCGCCCCCGCCCCCCGCCCCCCAGCCTGCCCCGCACCCCCCAGCCTACCCTGCCCCCCAGCCTGCCCCGCACCCCCCAGCCTGTCCCCCCAGCCTGCCCCGCACCCCCCAGCCTGCCCCGCACCCCCACCAGCCTACCCTGCCCCCCAGCCTGCCCCGCACCCCCACCAGCCTACCCTGCCCCCCAGCCTGCCCCGCACCCCCCAGCCTGCCCCGCACCCCCCAGCCTGTCCCCCCAGCCTGCCCCGCACCCCCCAGCCTGCCCCCCAGCCTGCCCCGCACCCCCCAGCCTGCCCCGCACCCCCCAGCCTGTCCCCCCAGCCTGCCCCCGCCCCCCAGCCTGCCCCGCATCCCCCAGCCTGCCCCCCCCGCCTGCCCCGCACCCCCCAGCCTGCCCCCCCAGCCTGCCCCGCACCCCCCAGCCTGTCCCTCGAGCCTGCCCCACACCAGCCTACCCCCCGCACCAGGCCCTGGGGAAGGAGGCCGAGGGGACAGCTGTGTGTGGCTCTGTCTGGGATGGCAGGGCTCCTTAGGGAAGGGACTCTGGGCTGGAGGGAGAGAATGGGACACCCCAAACCCCCACAGCTCCCGCCCCACCCCCAGCCCGGGCCTGGAGGCGGGAGATCACTTTCCCAGGGTGCCCTGTTCGGGGGGGGGGAGGGGGGCGGAGGAGGGGAGAGACGGGTGTTCTCTTCCACATGGAGCCAGAGGGGACAGAAGTGGGGGTGCATAGGGGGGTGACAGTGGCTGTGGGTTTGGGGGGCGCAGAGCCTCCTGGGTAGACAGGGTGTGCAGAGGGTGAAAGGGCACAAGGGCGAGCACCTGTGCCCTGCATGACGCTGCTGCTGTGCTTTCCCGGGTCCAGGCCTCACCCCTTTCCCGAGCGCATTCGCCCCGCGATCGCTGCCGCCTGCAGGACAGTGGGGGGTCCCCGTGCCGCAGTGGGACGCCGAGTCCCCAGCACTCGCCCACAGGGCCCGGGGGAGGCCGGTCCCCGGCTCTCTCGTCACCCCCGCTCCCCCCTCTGCTCCTCAGTACACGGCCCAGGGGGACCCCTTCCCCGACAACCTGGACAAGCTGTGCGCCCCCAACGTCACGGACTTCCCGCCGTTCCACGCCAACGGCACGGAGAAGGCGCGGCTGGTGGAGCTGTACCGCGTGGCCGCCTACCTGGGCGCCTCGCTCGGCAACGTCACGCGGGACCAGCGGACCCTGAACCCCGCGGCCGGCGGCCTGCACGCCAAGCTCAACGCCACGGCCGACGCCCTGCGGGGGCTGCTGAGCAACGTGCGCTGCCGGCTCTGCAGCAAGTACCATGTGGGCCGCGTGGAGGTGGCCTACGGGCCGGACACGGCCGACAAGGACGTCTTCCAGAAGAAGAAGCTGGGCTGCCAGCTGCTGGCCAAGTACAAGCAGGTCATCGCCCAGCTGGCCGAGGCCTTCTAGCGGGGGGCCCCCGCCGAGGCCGCCCCCCTCCCGCCCCCCGAAGCCTGCCCGGCCCGGGAGCCGAGCGACATCCAGACGCCCGTGGGCGAGGCCCGTCGACAGCCTCTCCGGGGGGATGCTGGGGTGCAAGGCCGTGAGGGGCGTGCGGGCTGGACGTCTGCCCCCCAAACCCCACGCGCGGCCGGCGCCTTCGTGACCAGACCGGACACGGGGTCTCTGGCGACCCTGACCGCGAGCCAGGCAGCAGGGCCCGGGGGGGATGGCCGCCCCCCCCCCGAAGAAGGTCCGGCGCCAGTGCCTTTGCTGCCCGTTGGCTTGGGGGGGGGGGGGGGGGGTGAAGCAGGCTGCCAGGTTGGGTGCACTTGGGGAGGCTGGGGTGAGTGTGGGGGGCGTGGAAGTCAGAGGAAGGAGCTCTGGGGGGAGATGGGAGGCCGAGGTGCCGGAGGATGTTTTGGGGGGACAGAGAAGTCGCTCTCGGGCCCGGGAGGGGAGACGCGGGGAGGAAGCGAGGCCTGGAGGCTGGACGGCTCTCCGTGCCCCAGCCCTCGGCCCAGGGAGGCCGGGAGGTGGGGTACGTGCGGGCGGGCAGGGGGCACAGGCAGGTGAGGAGCTGGGAGGGGACCCCGGTCTTCCTTCCGGGGCGGGTCTGTGGTGGAGGGGAGGGACGGGTCGTGCAGAGTGGCAGCTGCCATCGGAGGCCTCCGGGGGCCCCGCGAGGTCACACAAAGGTACTTGATGGGGAGCGAGGCCGCCTCTGGTGCCCAGAGCCGGGGGCCGGCAGAACTTGAGGTCAGGGTCTCAGGGGAGCACCTGAGACCTCGAGCGCGGGGTGTCTGACCCGGCACACGCGTCTATTTATTACGATGCCCTATTTATATTAACTTATTGGTGCTTCCCGTGGCAAAACGAACCCCTTGTCCCCGTTCTCTCCCCAGTAGAAATGATAGGGGGGCCCTTCTCGGGAGCCAGGCCCAGGGCCGGGCCGTAGCGGGGCTGGGTGGACACGGAAGATGTTACAAGTGGGATGAGCCTCATGGCGGCACTCGGAGGAGGCTCGGGAGCCGAGAGAACCGGTCAGCCATCCTGCCACCCCCCGTGTTGTGGGGTGTCGGGATCCCGACCGAAAGGCAGGCCGGGCATGTTGTGCAGTTTAGAGGGGACCTCTTGACTCCAGGGGGCCATTCAACGCTGTTCTGGGGGCGCCCCTGTTGTTGTGCAGAGAGGGGCCGCGGGCCAGGCAGCCGGGGTGACCTGCACGTCCCTGCGTCCTCGTCCCCACGCTGCCTGTCTCTAGACGAGCAGTCTGGGGGGGCCCCGGGCAGCCCGGACCCAGCAGCCGGCACGCGGCGGGGAGCGCCTTCTCCGGTGGCCGGACACCCACAGAGGGCGAGCGCGGGAGCGAGGAGGGCCTGGCTGGATCCCAGGAACGGGGCGGGGCGGGGAGGAGCCGGCTCTGAGGCCAGGGAGGTGCTGGGATGTGGACCAGGAAGCTGTGGTCCCTCCTGGCCCCTCCCCCCGCGCCCCCACCCTTGTCTGGGCTCCCCGGCCAGAACCGATCTTTCCCTTTGTGCCGGGGCCAGGCCAGCGGAGACACGCCCTCTCGCTCCCTCTCTCCGGCTGGAGCTGGGCAGAGCCGAGCCGAGCCGCGTCTGGCTTCTTCTCAAACCGCTCAGGCGATGCAGTTTGCACCTCTGTCTTCTCTGAGTGCTTTCCCCACCCCCCACCTCACCCCTACCCCCTACCCCCTACCCCATCCCCTCACCCCTATCTCACCCCATCCCACTCCACCCCATCCCACCCCACCTCACCCCCACCGAGGGCAGCAGGCCGGCCCTGGGCCCGGGGTGGGGTGGGGGGTGGAGGTGGACTTGTCTAGGCTGAAAGGGGGTGTCAGGGACCACGGAGATGCCGTTTCCGATGGATCCATGGCTTCGAATCTCGGCCCGCCGCCCGCTTCGTCTTTCTGGCCCAAAGGCTGTCATCACCCCGTGGACACGAACCCACCCCCCGCTCCCCAGGCCAGGCCACCCTGGGCCCAGCACAGCCCGGCTCCCTCGCTCCGGCCCTGCAGGGCGGCCGCTGTCCTGCCCCAACGCGGTTCCCAGGCCGGGGTGGACCCCACGCGCGGCCCGGTCACCTGCTGGGCCCCCCGAGGAGGGCGAGGGCCGTCAGCGTTTCACTGAGAGAGGAGTACTAGGGACCTTATTTATTATTTAAATTGTTAAGCAACAAAGCACCGCTAGTGTATTTGTCTCTCCTCCTTGTTGTGTTTCCCCTGCCCCGCCCCCCCCCCCCCCGTTCTTATCCCCTCCATGGGGGCGTCCCCCCAACAGCAGCAGCCCGGCTCTGCCCAGATGGATGTCTGTCCAGAATAGACAGCGAGTGGGGTTGCAACTGGGATCCCGCGAGAAGTTCATTTCCTTTCAGATGTTTTTACCTTTGGACGCCCCTCCCCCGGGGCTCCCCCAAACCCCAGTACCTGGGCGTCTCTCCCACCCACACCGCTAGCTCCGTGCTTCCCCCTCCTCCCCCGATTTCCCACCGTCCTTTCTCCTGGACCGGACTTGGCCTTGGGGACAAATTCCTCTGTGATGAATGTACCCTGTGGGAATGTTTCATACTGACAGAATTATTTTTATTTATTCAATGTCATATTTAAAATATTTATTTTTTTATACTGAAGGAATCTTTTTTTTTTTAAAGAAGGAAAAAAAAAAAGAAATTAATAAAGAATCTGCTCTTGGCAAGCTCCCCGAAGCGTGTTGGTGTGGGAAGGTGGGGCTGGAGGGCCGGGAGGTCTCTGTCCCGCGCAGGCCACCGTCGGAGGGGGCTCCGTTCAGCGAAGGGCAAGGGGTGGGAAAAGGGGGCGCCTCCACCCTCTAACGGGGCCGGCGAGGGCGAGGGGAGGGGAGGGCGGCCCCAGAGAGGGGAGGGGTATTCGTCCATGTCTTCGCTCCTTCACTCCCAGCCCTTCACTCACCTCTGTTGTCCCATGAGTCCCGAGCCCCCGTCCCCATTATTTTTTTTTGCTAGAGGCCCGTGCACGAAATTCATGCCTGGGGCTGGGGGAAGTGGTCCCTCGGCCCCGCCTGCCCCAGCCTTCATCCTCTCCAATCTGGGACACAATCCAGGATTGCTGGCTCCTACCCACTCATCTGCCTGCCAGCCTGATCGCCCCCTAACTGCTCCCCTTCCAGCCTGATTGACATCTAACTGCTCTCCCCTGGCCCCCAACGGCGCCCAACTGCCCTCCCCAGTTGGACATCTTGTGAGGGCAGCCATCTTGTGACAACATGATGGCCATCTTGTGGCGGCATGAGGGCATTTGGGAGGGCGTGAGGGCCATCTAGGCTTTTATTAGTATAGATTATATTTTTATTGATTTTTCACAGAGAGAGGAAGGGAGGGGGATAGAAAGCCAGAAACATCGATGAGAGAGAAACATCGATCAGCTGCCTCCCGCACACCCCCGACTGGGGATGTCCCGGGTTCGATTCCGGTCAAGGGCATGTACCTTGGTTGCGGGCACATCCCCAGTGGGGGGTGTGCGGGAGGCAGCTGATCGATGTTTCTCTCTCATCGATGTTTCTGACTCTCTATCCCTCTCCCTTCCTCTCTGTAAAAAATCAATAAAAATATATTTTTTAAAAAGAAGCTGCCTGCTCACAAGCTCCCAGACAATCCCCGAAGGTCAGCGTCTGAAAAGCCCCCCTCCCCCTCCCTGCTCCTCCCGGCTCCTCCCCGCACTCCCTCCTCCCTCCTGGCCTGGGGTTCCCAGGGCCTGTTGCCCAGGGCAGCGCAGGCAGCTGCTGGGCTGGCGGGGAGGCCTAGGAGCCAGGCGCACAGCTGTTCCAGCCTCTTCCTCCCGAAGCCCCGGCCCCTCCCGCAGCGCCCCCAGCCCCTCCCGCAGCCCCGGCCCACGCCAGGCCACACCCCGCCCGAGTCCTCCCCCTTCCCCTCTGCTCGTGGGAGACGAGGTGGAGGCTTTTTGCAAAAGATCCCTTTCCTGGGAACCTGGGGGAGAATAAACGAACACCAAAGCACAGAAACGAGGGGCGATTCGGGACGGAGACGCCACGTCTCACGCCGTCCCGCGGGGCCGGGGCCACCTCTCGTCTGGGGGGCTCTCGGGCCCGCGCAGAGAGCAGGTGCTCGCTCCCGGCCCTGGCCTGGCCCGGCCAAGAGAGCAAAGGACTGGCCTGGACCAGTGTGGCTCAGTGGACAGAGCGTCGGCCTGCGGACTGAGGGGTCCCGGGTTCGATTCCGCTCGGGGGCACATCCCCAGTGGGGGGTGTGCGGGAGGCAGCTGATGGATGTTTCTCTCTCATCGATGTTTCTGACTTTCTGTCCCTCTCCCTTCCTCTCTGTAAAGAAATCAATAAATATATTTTTTTTAAAAAGAGAGAAGAAAGGACTGATTGGGGTTATTGGAGGCGGGGAGGGAGGTCCCCTGCTCTGTTGGGAAGCCCCCCACCCATCCCTGGAGACTTGGACCCTGTGACACCCTAACACCCGCCTCCCTCGTGAGTGCAGCTCCCTTGCCTGTGGCATGGCCCAGAGGCGCCCAGGAGGCCGACAGGCTGTGAGTGGGACCCCGGCCCAGCCACAGGGGGAGGCGGGAGAGAATGAACCTCAGGCAGCCACGCCCGCCCTGGAGGGGGGCAGCCTCGGGGGTCCTCTCCTCCCCACCGAGTGCCGGCCCGGGCCGGGCGGGTGCGGAAGGGGTGCAGGGTGGGCCTGCGGGGGCCCGGGGAGAGGCACCGTGTGTCTGACGGGTGGGGTCAGACCAGCCTCGGTCCTCAGGGTCCGGCGAGGAAGGACTTCAGAGCAGAGAGCTGAGCGGCAAGAGAGCGGCTCCCGGGGACATGGCAGAGCAGGAGGAGCAGCTGGGGGAAGAAAGGGGCCCAGCAAACAGGTTCTGGGCGAAGGAAGGGCCTGGGAGGCTGGGGGTGGGAGGCTCAGGGTGCCCCAGACAGGGAGGGACCTCGGGGTGACCTCGAGGTAAGGTGCTGGGAGGAGGGGAGATGGGAGGGAGGAGGGACAGGAAGTGGAGAGGGAAGGGGAGGCCTAGGCGTGCTCCCCGGAGCGAGAGAGCCCTGGGTCCGCCATCCTCAGGGGTTTGGGGCAGGGATTTTAGAGGAGGTTCCAGGGAAAGACCTTCCAGAACATTCAGCGGCTTCCCAGGTGTGTCCTATCGGGTGGACCGATTGGCCGGCGCGAGGCGGGGTCCTTATTCACAGCAGCTGCTCCTGACCTTGGCCGTGGCTGCTCATTGCTTCTCAGGGCCCAGTCCAGCGGTCGGCAAACTGCTTAGTCCACAGAGCCAAACATCAACAGGACCACGACTGAAATTTCTTTTTTAAATATATATTTATTGATTTTTCACAGAGAGGAAGGGAGAGGGATAGAAAGTCAGAAACATCGATCAGCCGCCTCCTGCACACCCCTCACTGGGGATGCGCCCGAAGCCAAGGCACATACATGCCCTTGACCAGAATTGAACCCGGGACCTCTCAGTCCGCAGGCCGACGCTCTATCCACTGAGCCAAACCGGTTTCGGCATCCACGATTGAAATGTCTTTGGAGAGCCAAATTTTTAAAACAAACTTCTTCTAACGCCCCTTCTTCAACACAGACTCACCCAGGCCGTTGTATTTTGTGGAAGAGCCGCACTCCAGGGGCCAAAGAGTCGCAGGTGGCTCTCGGGCCGCGGTTTGCCGACCGCGGGCCTGGATGTTCTCTCAGGGAGGAGAGGGGCCCTGGAGCCCAGGAGCAGGGATCTCTGGGAGAGGAGGGTCACTCGGGGGCGAGGTCGCCTGCAATGGACTGTCCCTGGCTTGGCAGGGGGCGCTCCGCCCGGGGACCTGCTGAGCCCGCCCGTCGCCCGGCTCTGCCCAGTCTGTCTGAGGGCCTTGGGCAGACAGACCTCCAGCTGATGGCTCCTGAGGCCCCGAGCCCCATTCCTGAGGAGACCTGCACGGAGAGGAGCCCTCAGCCCCGGGGGGGGGGGCGGTGGAGCCAGGGCAGCCCAGAGGCCCAGCCGGGCCTCCTCCCACCCTGGCTTTTGGGGGGCGGGGGGACAAGCGTCAGGGGGAACCCTCACCCCTGCAGGAGGAGGATGCCAACAGCCACGCCTCTGAGTGCACAAGCCCACGGTTCGGGGATGGTTCCGCCCCTTACCGTGTCCAAAGCGTTTTCTCCCCCATCATCCTGTCCCCCAGCCCAGGGGTCAGCAAACCCAGGAGTCCGCAGAGCCAAATATCAACAGGACAACGGTTGACATTTCTCTGGAGAGCCACATTGTTTAAACTTAAGCTTCTTCTAACGCCCCTTCTTCAACACAGACTCGCCCGGGCCGTGGGATTTTGTGGAAGAGCCGCCCTCCAGGGCCCAAAGAGCCGCAGGTGGCTGTGAGCCGCAGTTTGCCGACTGATGCCCCAGCCATTCTGAGAGCTGGCCACGGGGACTGTCCCATTCAACAGACTGAGGCCTGGGAGGCAAAGGGACTGTCATGACCTCATTCAGTTTGCAAGATAATTGCTTACTTTCTGATTAAAAAATACATTTTTATTGATTTCAGAGCAGAAGGGAGGGAGAGAGAGAGAAACATCAGTGATGAGAGAGAATCATGGATCGGCTGCCTCCTGCACGCCCCCCACTGGGGATGGAGCCCGAAACCCGGGCCTGTGCCCGGACCGGGAGTCAAACCGTGACCTCTGGGTTCCAAGGTCACCCTCGGTCGCTGAGTCACCCCCAGCCGGGCGGTGTCTGCTTATCTTCATGTCCATCACCTGCCACTCACCCCGTCTGGACCCCGAGGGCTTCTGTGAGCCCCGGTTCTCAGGCTCCGAGGGAGACGGGCGCTGACGTCTGAGCTCACCTCTGCCCCGAATTCAGACGACGCGGAAGGGGAAATTCACCGGTCACGCTAAAAACCCACATCTCCAGCAGCAAACCTAGATCATCACGGAACCACCGTGCTCACACAGGGCTCTCTGCGGCACGCAAAGGCCTATCGCAAACTCGCCGACGACAGATAAAGCGAGCAGCGCAGGGCGTCCGGGGGGAGGGGGTGGGGGGGACGCGAAGACCCAGAGGGAAAGCAGATGCCCGTTTCCGGCCGCCGAGGGCCAGCTGCGGGCTGGCTTGAGGTTCCTGGCAGCCAACGGGAAAAGGGAAACGTGACCTGAACACAGGCGGTTCTCTCCGTCAGGAGAGAGGAGGCTTTCTCCTTCCTTCCTTCCTTCCTCCCTCCCTCCCTCCCTCCCTCCCTCCCTCCCTCCCTCCCTCCCTCCCTCCTTCCTTCCTTCCTTCCTTCCTTTCTTTAAAATTATTTAAAGTATTACAAATAGTAGTACATATGTTTCCCTTTTCTCCCCCCTTGACCCCCTCCCAGCCTTCCCAACCCCCCAGCACATGCCCTCTCCTGCCCCCCACCCCCCGTGTCTTGCGCCCCCTGGTTAGGCTTTGAGGCATGTATACAAGTCCTTCGGTTCACCTCTTGCAGCTCCTCCCCCCAATCTCCCCTGCCTTCCCGCTATAGTCCCACAATCTGTTCCATGCGTCCTTGCCTCTGTATCTATTTTTTATTATCTCCCCTATTTTCTTTCTTAAAAAAAAAAACCAAAACAACATCTTGCCTCTGCAGACTGAGAATCAACATACGCGCACAGAAATGTCCGAGACCCAATTTCAACGACCAACCGTTCCGAGACCCAGCTTCGGTGTCAGCCTGTTCCTTACGCGGGCCCGTCCGCAGCGGTGTCTGGACGGGGGACCCATGTTGGCAATGCAGGGCCAACCCCCCCGCCCCCACCCCCGTCGTTTGCGCAGCTGCTGACCGCTCGCGTGGCAAGGCGCCGTCTGCGTCCCCGTCCCCGGACGGTCTCTCCTCTCGTCTTCGTGGCTGGAGCAGGAGGAGGCTTTCCGGGGCCGCGGGGAACGGAGCCTGTGGGGGTGGGGGGAGGTGGGGCGAGGGTGGGGGCCGGGGATGTCTCCTACAGACCCACGGAGGGTGGATGAGGTGCCCGCTCCACCTGTCCCTCCTGGGGCGGCCTTTGCCAATGCAGATGCCCAGCATCCAAGGAAGGCAGTCCAGGGACGGGGTCTCTAGAAGGACCCAGAAGGACACAGACATCGGCCAGGGGCTCAGCTGGACCCTCAAGTGGACTTCTGAGTCCCGAGGGGGCAACACAAGAGCCTCAGAAGCTCCCCCTGCCTCCAGGATTTAGCAACACCATTTATTTATTTGTTTGTTTGTTTGTTTATTTATTTATTTACAGAGAGGGACAGAGAGTTAGAAACATCGATCAGAGAGAAACGTCTATCAGCTGCCTCCTGCACACCCCCCACTGGGGATGTGCCCGCAACATGCCCTGGACCGGAATCGAACCCGAGACCCTTCCGTCCGAAGGCCGACGACGCTCTATCCACTGAGCCACACCGGTTTTGGAGAGCAACACCTTTTCATCGATGGGTGTTCTTCCTACAACGTGGGGGATTCTGGGGGGCTGGAGGGAGGCCTGGCCGGTGCGTGAGAGGGAGGGCTGGGACAGAGGCAGGGAAGCGGGGGGGGGGGGGGGGGAGCCAGCGGGCTTTGCCCCTCTGCCCCGGCCTCACCCCCAGGCCACTCGGTCTTTGGGGTCCGAGAGAGAGCCTTTCGCTGGACCACCAGCCTCAGCATCTCAGGACGCTTCCCGCACCCCCTCCCGACGGGAGCCCAGCCCCGATCCCTCCCTTCGACTGGGGGGGGGGGAGGGGAGGGGGGAGCACCGCCCTGCGTTGGCCTAGATGCGGGGCCAACTATTCCAGTTATGAGGCCGCGGTCCAGCCCTGCCCGCCAGGCCTCGGTGACCAGGCCGTTAAGAGAGAGGCCGGCCCCGGGGACGGGGAGAGGGGGGCTGCGGGCGGGGCGGGGCGGGCGGCCCGTGCCGACGGAGAACAAAACCGCGGCCGGAGGAAAGTATGCGCGCGTGTTTGTCATTCCGGGCGCCCGGCCGGCTCCCGGCCAGACGGTCAATGAATCAAAGCCGGGAAGGGCCTACCTGTCAGCGCCCGCTGGCCCCGCCCCGCCCCTCGGGCCGCCGGGCCCCGCCCCTCCGGCCGCCGGGCCCCGCCCCTCCGGCCGCCGGGCCCCGCCCCTCCGGCCGCCGGGCCCCGCCCCTCCGGCCGCCGGGCCAGCTGGAGGCCGCCCAGCCCGGACGCTCCTTTGAAGGAGGATGTGTCACAGGCCAGGCCAGACGCGGGCAGCGCTCGAGGCTTTTCCTCCGCCCGCCCGCGGCTCGAGTGAACCCCGAAACGCTATATCCGTGGGTCCTAGCTCCGGGCTCTCGGCAAACCTCCGCTCGAGAGCCGCCCGCGGCTCTTCGGCCCCTGGAGGGCGGCTCTTCCACAAAACGCCACGGCCCGGGCGAGTCTGTGCTGAAGAAGTGCGTGCGAAGACGTTTACGTTTTAAAAATTCAGCTCTCCAGAGAAATGCCCATCGTCCCACTGCTGAGTCTGCCGGCCGCTGTGCGAGGGCCGCAGAGGAGGTCTGGGGGTGCGAGGAGGCCTCTCTGGACTCCTGCACACCTGCCCCTGCCCTGGCCGGGGACTCCAGTACCCCCCTCCTCCCGGTCAGCCTGCCTCATCTTCTAGGAGCCTCTCTCCCCCCAGGACCCCCGGGAGGTCTGCTTCCCAGCAGCAGCGAACCCCCAGGAGAGGCTGGGGGCGGGGGGCGGGGTGACCTCACCCTGCGTCAGCCCCTCTCGCTTTCCGCCCGGAGCCGTGCCAGCCACGGGGAGGTCTGTCCCGCTCTGGGCCAGACCACAGGCAGCCACTGCTGGGCTGCCGCCAGGCCCGGGGCCAGGGGAGGGGTGCTCGACCCCCCAGCCTCTCTGCCGGGCCCTGGGGACCCCTCCCGACCCCAGAGCCCAGCGCCAGCCAAGGGCTCCCCCAGGCAGGTGAGCTCATTCTCTCCACCGGACCGCCTGCTGCAGAGGCCAGCCACCCACACGGGGCTCCTGCACCCCCAGTCTCAGACCTTTCTCTCCCCGTCCTCTCCCCGTCCTCCCCTCCTGGGGGCCCTCAGGGGTGGCCCCAACACCAGTTGAGGGAATGAAAATAAATTCCCGTTTCCTCGCGTGTAAAACGGGGGGCCCCACGTCTCACCTCCAAGGGCTGCTGGGAAGAGGAGATACACATGGAGGTGCCCGGGGCTCTCTTTGCTGTCGCTTTCGAGGCTCATGCCAACCCAGAGTGCATGCCGGGGTGAGCCTGCTGCGGCCCCCCAACCCGCCCGGCCTGAGGTTGCAGATAAAATACAGGACACTGCCGTTGGAATGGAACTGGGTGTCCTGTATTTCTATGTGCTAACTCCGCCAGCCGCCTGCCTTTGTAAATAAAGCTTTATTGGGACACGACCGTGCCCGCTCATCTCCACTCGGCCTCTGGTGGATGAGGGTGCTGCAGCACAGAGTCGGGGACATGCCGCAGAAACCTTCGTGATTTGCAAAGCCCCCGAGAGTGCCGGGAAACATGAGCAGAGCCCTGCTCTCTGCTGGGGAATAACTCTGAGGGTGGTGCTGGGGTGGGTGGGGGTGTCTGCAGCCACGGAGCCAGGGTCCCCCTCTTGGGGCAGTGGGTGGAGGGGATATGTGAAGAGGGCGGCGGGCACTCCCGGTTGCCCTGGGGACACAGCCTGGGGCGTAGACTTGGCCTGTCGCCGATTTTCGAGTGACCTTGGCCGAGTCCTTTCCCCTCCTGGGGCCTGGTCCTTACTCCCGTCCTTCGCTCAACAAGTGTTTACTAAGTGCCTACTGTGTGCTAGAGGCCGCTGGACCCGGGCCTGCCTCTCGCGTGGTTTCAGGTCGAGTCGCGGGGAGAGAGGGTGTCAGCCGTGGGGGACGGGCTCGGGGGAACTCGGAGGGTGCAGAGGTGGGGGGGCGGGAGGTGACCTTCAGCAGAGACCGACACAGGAAGGAGACCCTGAGAGAGTGCCTGTCACGTCACCTTGTTTTGTTGTTTTGTATCGTTAGTCCTCACTCAAGGATGTTTTCCCATGGATTTTTATTTATTTTTTAAAATATATTTTACTGATTTTTCAGAGAGGAAAGGAGAGGGATAGAGTTAGAAACATCGCTGAGAAACATCGATCAGCTGCCTCCTGCACACCCCCTACTGGGGATGTGCCCGCTGCCAAGGTCCATGCCCTTGACCGGAATCGAACCCGGGACCCTTCCATCCGCAGGCCGACACCAGCCACTGCGTCACACCAGCCAGGGTCACCTCACCCGTTGGCGTGGAGAGGACAGGGGTCCCCGAAAGGGCTGCCATTCGGTGGAGGGTGCAGGTGGGGGTGTGGGGAATCAGGGGTGGGGAGGGGAGAAGGGTGGAAGGCCTAATCCTGGCCGTGCCAGCGGCTGCCTCCCTTCCTGTTTCCCTGTCCCCGTTCCCAGGAGCATCCTTCCGGAGCCCACAGCTGGACCCCGGGGGCCGGGCCGGGGAGCTGGAGGGCGGCGCCTCGAGGACTTCCTGCCCCACACAGCCAGCCCGGGCCGGGCAGCCCCGGCGACGGACCAGCAGCCTCCTCCCCGCAGCCTCCTCCCCGCAGCCTCCTCCCCCCAGCCTCCTCCTGCAGCCTCCTCCTGCAGCCTCCTCCTGCAGCCTCCTCCTGCAGCCTCCTCCCCGCAGCCTCCTCCCCGCAGCCTCCTCCTCCCAGCCTCCTCCTGCAGCCTCCTCCCAGCAGCCTCCTCCTCCCTGCAGCCTGCTCCCCGCAGCCTCCTCCTGCAGCCTCCTCCTCCTGCAGCCTTCTCCTCCTGCAGCCTCCTCCCCGCAGCCTCCTCCTCCCAGCCTCCTCCTGCAGCCTCCTCCTGCAGCCTCCTCCCAGCAGCCTCCTCCCTGCAGCCTCCTCCTCCCAGCCTCCTCCCGCAGCCTCCTCCTGCAGCCTCCTCCTCGCAGCCTCCTCCTGCAGCCTCCTCCCGCAGCCTCCTCCTGCAGCCTCCTCCCGCAGCCTCCTTCTGCAGCCTCCTCCCCACAGCCTCCTCCTGCAGCCTCCTCCCGCAGCCTCCTCCCCACAGCCTCCTCCCTGCAGCCTCCTCCTGCAGCCTCCTCCCGCAGCCTCCTCCCCCCAGCCTCCTCCTGCAGCCTCCTCTCCACAGCCTCCTCCTGCAGCCTCCTCCCGCAGCCTCCTCCCCACAGCCTCCTCCCCACAGCCTCCTCCTGCAGCCTCCTCCCGCAGCCTCCTCCCCCCAGCCTCCTCCTGCAGCCTCCTCTCCACAGCCTCCTCCTGCACCCTCCTCCCCGCAGCCTCCTCCTCCTGCAGCCTCCTCCCCGCAGCCTCCTCCCCGCAGCCTCCTCCTCCTGCAGCCTCCTCCTCCTGCAGCCTCCTCCTGCAGCCTCCTCCTCCTGCAGCCTCCTCCTGCAGCCTGCTCCCCCCAGCCTCCTCTCGCAGCCTCCTTCTGCAGCCTCCTCCCCCCAGCCTCCTCCTGCAGCCTCCTCCTGCAGCCTCCTCCTCCTGCAGCCTCCTCCTGCAGCCTCCTCCTGCAGCCTCCTCCTGCAGCCTCCTCCTCCTGCAGCCTCCTCCTGCAGCCTGCTCCCCACAGCCTGCTCCCCCCAGCCTCCTCCCTGCAGCCTCCTCCTCCTGCAGCCTCCTCCTGCAGCCTCCTCCTCCTGCAGCCTCCTCCTCCAGCAGCCTCCTCCTGCAGCCTCCTCCTGCAGCCTGCTCCCCACAGCCTCCTCCCTGCAGCCTGCTCCCCACAGCCTCCTCCTGCAGCCTCCTCCTCCTGCAGCCTCCTCCTCCTGCAGCCTCCTCCTCCTGCAGCCTCCTCCTGCAGCCTCCTCCCTGCAGCCTCCTCCCGCAGCCTCCTCACGCAGCCTCCTCCCGCAGCCTCCTCCCGCAGCCTCCTCCCCGCAGCCTCCTCCTGCAGCCTCTTCCCACAGCCTCCTCCCCGCAGCCTCCTCCTGCAGCCTGCTCCCAGGCCCCGGCTGGAGTTAAGGACCCTGGCCCAGGTCCAGGGTGGGCGTGGCGGTGGCGGGCGGTGGTGACAGCCCTCGGGTTTACAGCCCCCTCTGCACTCGCCGTTCCCTGAGAACCCCCCGCCCCAGCAGCGCTTCGTGCCCCACACCCCTCTTCACGCAGGAGTCTCCCATCACTGTTTTTTCTGTCTGGGCCGCTTCTCGCCGGCTGATCCGCCCAGCGCGTTGCCAACGACGATGGCCGTGGCCGGCGATGGTGGCCTGACGCCAGGGGCCCGCGGCCCCCGAGACCCCCCAGGTGACACGTTTACAGTTTAATTGGGACGAACGAGTGACTCACGGTGGAATCCAGGCCCACGGCGAGTCGTGGGGGGTCGGCCCCCGGGGTACAGCGTGTGTAAGGAACACAGTCCCCCCTTGTGGGCAGGGTCTGCTGACGCCAGCCTCACCCCGCGGCATGTCCTCGTTCCATTTGGCGTGAGCCCCGCCGTCGACGCGCATTCACGCGTTCACCCCGCGCCCGGCTTCCAGCCGCCTCTCCGAGCGCCGGCCGAGCACAGAGACCCTTTTCACAGGGGGGCCGGTGGTCCCCCAGACCCGGGAGCCGGGGAAGGAGCCAGAAGCCACAGAGCCTCGGAGGAGTGGGTGTCTGTCTGTCCCTGCAGGACCGCCTCTACCCAGCCGTGTCCCCTGCTCTAGTGCTCCTTCCTCTCGCCCCGTGGTGGGCAAACAGCGGCTCGAGAGCCACATGTGGCGGCTCTTTGGCCCCTGGCAGGTGGCTCTTCCACAAAACACCACGGCCGTGGCGAGTCTCTGTTGAAGAAGGGGCGTTAGAAGACGTTGAAGTTTAAAAACTGTGGCTCTCCAGAGAAATGTCAATCGCGGTCCTGTTGATGGTTGGCTGTGCGGACTCACGAGTTTGCCCACCACTGGGCTGGACCCACAGTGGGTTCCACGGCTCTCCATTCCCCAGGGACGTTCATGGGCGGTCAGAGAATTAAAAAAATTTTTTTTAAAAACCCACACTTAGTATCCAAAAAGCCCCGGGACCCCGGTCGGACGGGAAGAAAGGGGTTCAGCTGGGGCTTCTCAGAGCGCTCGGGGCGGCGGGTGGGTGCGGCGGCGGGGGATCGGCCAGGGCTGCGTTCCGGGGCAGTTTGGGGAACCCCGACCCGTTCGCCTCCTGTCCTGTCCCGTTCGGCCCCTTTCCCCAAGGCCATCGCCCGCCGCACCCACACAGAGACTGGTGCGGGGCTCGGTCTGTCTGCGGGCCTGAGTCCGTCTCTTCCGGCCCGACTCCCAGCGTGACTGGGGCTTCGTAAGCAGAAGGGGAGGGAGGAGAGTCTGCTGAACCCCCATCAGCACCCCCCATCCCCCCCATATCTCAGCTTCCTGTCACACCCGCCGGCCAGGGCCTGGAGCTGAACTGCAGGAGCCGGGCACATGGCCCATACAGGAGGGGTCTCCAGGAGCCGGGCACATGGCCCGTACAGGAGGGGTCTCCAGGAGCCGGGCACATGGCCCGTACAGGAGGGGTCTCCAGGAGCTGGACACATGGCCCGTACAGGAGGGGTCTCCAGGAGCTGGACACATGGCCCGTACAGGAGGGGTCTCCAGGAGCTGGACACATGGCCCGTACAGGAGGGGTCTCCAGGAGCCGGGCACATGGCGGGTACAGGAGGGGTCTCCAGGAGCCGGGCACATGGCGGGTACAGGAGGGGTCTCCAGGAGCCGGGCACATGGCCCGTACAGGAGGGGTCTCCAGGAGCCGGGCACATGGCGGGTACAGGAGGGGTCTCCAGGAGCCGGGCACATGGCCCGTACAGGAGGGGTCTCCAGGAGCCGGGCACATGGCCCATACAGGAGGGGTCTCCAGGAGCCGGGCACATGGCGGGTACAGGAGGGGTCTCCAGGAGCCGGGCACATGGCGGGTACAGGAGGGGTCTCCAGGAGCTGGACACATGGCCCGTACAGGAGGGGTCTCCAGGAGCCGGGCACATGGCGGGTACAGGAGGGGTCTCCAGGAGCCGGGCACATGACGGGTACAGGAGGGGTCTCCAGGAGCTGGACACATGGCCCGTACAGGAGGGGTCTCCAGGAGCCGGGCACATGGCGGGTACAGGAGGGGTCTCCAGGAGCCGGGCACATGGCGGGTACAGGAGGGGTCTCCAGGAGCCGGGCACATGGCGGGTACAGGAGGGGTCTCCAGGAGCTGGGCACATGCGCGAACAGGTACAGGAGGGGTCCCTGCAGAGATGCCCCCGCCACTCCCAGCCACACCAGGCCTTGCCCCAGCTCCTGTTTAAAACCCTCCGTGACTCCCCAGGTCCCTCAAGATCAAGTCCAAAGCCTCGGCCTCAGATGGCCGGCCCTCCAGCCCCACCACTTCCTGCTTTAAGCTCCAGAAAAACCAAACTGTCAGTGGTCCCCAGGCCACGCCGTGCCCATCCCCGCTGCCCTGTCCCGTGCCCAGGCCGGGAGCCTCCTTCCCCGCTTCGTCCCTCCGGATGACTTCAACCCTCCTGAGAGGTTCGGGGGAGCCTCTCTGCGGGAGAACCCTCCCTGTCTCCCCTGGCTGGCCTCTCCCCCAGATTCTAGGGAATAAATCATCTTGTCTGAGTTTATCTCCCGGCCTCGACCGCAGACTTCTGTCCTCGCCCCCGCCCCGGCCTCAGGGCTGCACAGAGGACTGTTCCGTTACCGGCACCCACACACGTGTGCCGGCTCCTATGTATGTTTCAGGGGACACATGGGGCACCCAGGGGGGAGCGCAGGCCCCCCTCCTGGCCTGCTGAGTGGCCTGGGGCGCGTTTCTGGACCCCTCTGTGCCTGCTCCTCTCCTGGAGAGCGGAGTCACGCTGCGGGTGCAGATGTACAACACAGACCGGTGGTGGGCAAGCTGCGGCTCGAGAGCCACATGCGGCTCGGGAGCTGCGGTTTGCTGCCTGTGGACGAATGAGTTTGCTAACCGCTGACCTAGACCGGTGTCTGGCCTGTGGGAAGTGATGCACGTGTCATGCTATGGTGGCAACGGTGGCCTCGCACCTGGGACCTGTGCCCGCTCGGCCACCAGCTGGCTCGCCGTGCCCGAGAGCTTCTCCCCTGCGGCGCCTCTGATCCCCAACCTCAAAGCGAGGCTGCGGGCCCTGGCCAGTGTGGCTCAGTGGGCGGAGCGTCGGCCTGCGGACCACAGGGTCCTGGGCTCAACTCTGGTCAAGGGCAGGGACCGCGGTTGTAGGCACCTCCCCGGCCCCAGCTCGATCGATGTGTTTCTCTCACATCAACGTTTCTCTCCGTCTCTCCGTCTCCCTCCCTCTCTCCCTCTCTCCCTGAAAATCAAGGGAAACTATCCTCAGGTGAGGATCAACATAAAGCAGCAAGTGAGGCAGCTGAAACCAGTTTGGCTCAGTGGATAGAGCGTCAGCCTGCGGACTGAAGGGTCCAGGGTTCGATTCCGGTCAAGGGCATGTACCTTGGTTGCGGGCACATCTCCAGTGGGGGGCGTGCAGGAGGCAGCTGGTTGATGTTTCTCTCTCATCGAGGTTTCTGACTTTCTGCCCCTCTCCCTTCCTCTCTGTGAAAAATCCATAAAACATATTACCCTGTTTCCCTGAAAATAAGACAGTGTCTTATATTAACTTTTGCTCCCAAAGATGCACTAGATCTTATTTTCGGGGGGGATGCCTTATATGACAGCGAGTAGGTCTTATTTTCGGGCCATGTCTTACTTTCGGGGAAACAGGGTTTAAAAACAAACAAACAGCAAGTGAGGCTTGTGGGATGGTTGATCCAGGCGGGCGTCGAACGGTAGCTTCCCCTCCGGAAAGGGGTCTTTGTAGACGTCAGGAGGGCCCAGGCCTGCAGGGGGGAGGACCCCCGTGGGCCCTGCATCCAAGGACACGCGTCGTCCTTGCAGGGGGAAGGCGAGGGGGCCTGGCACCCACAGGAGAGCAGGCAGAGGCAGAGACCGGAGCGAGGCAGCCATGCGCCCCAGAACGCCCGGCCTCAGTGTCCAGAAGAATGCGTCCCCCGGGCCTTCGGGGGACCTGACCCGCCAGCACCTTGACTTCAGACCCGGCTCCGGGCCGGGAGAGGGGAGCACCTGTGTCTTCAGTCACCGCTGTGTGGCCCTCAGCGGCGGCGGCCGTGGGAACCGGACCCGGTCCCCCCAGGGCTCTCCCCGGTCCGACCGGGACTGACTCCGACCCGCACAACGGCAGGCACGCTCCCGGGGGGGGGGGGGGGGGGGGCGGCCCAGGTTCCCAGGTGCGGGGGCTCTGACTCTAGAAAGAGAAACCTTCTTCTTCCTCTAAGACATCGGTCCCAGGACACCCACGCTCCCCCCCTCATCAGCCCTCAACGCCCTACCAACACCTGGGGCCGCTGGAGCTGGAGGAACCCTCTGACCTTCTCCCTCGGGCCTCTGGGCCTCAGCACAGGCTGTTCCCTCTGAGGGGGTGCTGTTCCCTGCTGCCTCCATCTGCCACGTGGCTCCTCAGCCTCCATGGGTTTCCCACCTCTTTTAAAAAATATATTTTATTGATTTTTACAGAGAGGAAGGGAGAGGGATAGAAAGTCAGAAACCTCGATGAGAGAGAAACATCGATCAGCTGCCTCCTGCACACCCCCTACTGGGGATGTGGCCACAAGCAAGGTACATGCCCTTGACCCGAATCGAACCCGGGACCCTTCAGTCCGCAGGCCGACGCTCTGTCCACTGAGCCACACCGGTTTCGGCCTGTCACCCCCTCCTTGACGGAAGCTTCCCAGTGCTCACCCACCAGCCGCCTCCAGAGTCACCCTCGGGCGCCGGGGCTCCTGATGGAGCAGCGGCTGCGTCTCCCTTCTCTCCACTCGCATCGGCTCCGAGCTCAGGCCCCAGCCCAGAGCCGCCACCACGCGGCCCACGTGCGTCCATGGGAAGGCGTGCCGCCGCCCGACACCCCCGTTTCCAGGCGGGGAGACCAGGCCCGGGGTGCGGGCGGCCGTCGGGCGGACGCTGTGAGAGGCGCACGCGCCCGGGCCCCGCCTTTCCTATTGGGTAAGAACGGGGAGAGCGAGGACCGTAAACCTCAGGGGGACGGGAAGGTGCTGGTGGGGCGTCCGTCCTCCCACGGCTGGCGGCTGGATGGGGCCCGGGCGTCTCCCCTCTGGCCTCTGCCACCCAAACACGGCGGGGCCCGTGGGTCCCCCGGGCGCCCACGGGAGCACACGGGACACTCGGTGACCGGGATTCCCACCGTCGCGTGTTTACGGACCACGGAGTCACAGCTGTCCCTGGGCCTTGCAAGACCCCGAGGGCCCCGCCTGTGCACCCTCCACCCCCAACCCCCCACCCGGGTCCCCTATGATGTTGGCTCGCATTTCGCCGCCTGGTGGGGTCGGTTGTGGGCGCGCAGACCGCCGGCGCTAGAGGGGCTTAAAGAGCCCCCTGAGGTGTTTCTCAATACATTTGTGTCGGTTCCAGAGGGGCAGGGAGAGGGGGGGAGAGCAAGAAGCGTCACCGACCAGAGAGGACCTGGGTCGGCTGCAGCCTGCACGCCCCCCCCCCCCCCCCTGCCTGGGGATCCAGCCCGAGACCCGGGCCTGTGCCCGGACCTGGAATCGAACCCGTTCATAGGCCGACGCTCAACCACTGAGCCCCCCCCCCCCCCCTGAGTCTCCAAGGGCCCAGGATGTCTGCGGGGGAGGAGGTGGCCGGGCGCCCTGCGGGGGGTGGGGAGAGGCCATAGAAGACAGCGTTCAGGGTTTGACATGTTGGGAGGAGAGCGTTCTTTAAGAAGGGTTTTGTCCTTTTCATCTAACAACAAAATAAAAACACCCACAAACACTGGGAAGCCGCTGATGCCGTTCAAACCCTTCTCGCCTTACAGAGGCCTCGCCGAGCCGAGCGCTGTGGTCCCTGCCAGCCCCGGGCGGGGGAGGGGGTCCCAGGCCACAAAGGCTTCCTGCCCCCCCTCCGCCCGGGCCAGGCCTCCCCCGCATCAGGACACCCTCTCTTCTGATACCGCCCCCCCTCCGCCCGGGCCAGGCCTCCCCCCCATCAGGACACCCTCTCTTCTGACACCGCCCCCCCTCCGCCCGGGCCAGGCCTCCCCCCCATCAGGACACCCTCTCTTCTGACACCGCCCCCCCTCCGCCCGGGCCAGGCCTTCCCCCCATCAGGACACCCTCTCTTCTGATACCGCCCCCCCCACCACCGGCCCCAGGCCAGGACCTGACTGAGCTTCCCTCCTTTATCCCCAAGGGACCTCCTTCCAGCTTCACAGAAAGGGACCCGCGGGGGGACCCAGGGTTCCTGAGTTTGCGGACAGGTCTGGTCCCTCCGCAGGTCCCCTCCTCCTGCAGGAGAGCGGGTATGCCAGGCAGCCCCCCCTGCGTACTTCCGGCCCGACACCAGCTGGCCTGCCCAGAAACCCCAGTGGGGCTGCGGGAGCCGCGAGCAGAGCGGCTTCTCCCCGGGCAGGAGGCCGCTCCTGGCAGCACAGGGGTGGCAGCTCCGCTGGGGGCCTGGCAGCCCCGCTCACCAGGTGGGCGAGCCGGCGCTGGGAGGCCCTCTGCCTCCTCTCTCCCTCCCGCCCGCCCGCCCTCGTACATGTGTAGTCTCTGAGGTGGGCCCCGGGGTGAGCAGACCCAGGGCCCTCTGGAGGAGGACAGACACGGAGGCACTCCGACTGTTCGGGGGGCAGTGGCAGGTGGAGAGACACTGGAGACGGGAGCCAGGGAAAGCCTGCGGAGGAGGCGGGGGAAGTGGTGTGAGAAGGTAAGGCGGCTCAGTGGGTTGGGCCGTCACGCCGAAACGCCAGGGTTGTGAGTTCGATCCCTGGGCAGGGCACGCACCAGGGTTAACCCGCAGCCCGGACCGGTGTGGCTCAGTGGGTAGAGCGTCGGCCTGCGGACTGGGGGGTCCCGGGTTCGATTCCGGTCAAGGGCATGTACCTTGGCTGCGGGCACATCCCCAGTAGAGGGCTGTGCAGGAGGCAGCTGATCGATGTTTCTCTCTCACTGACGTTTCTAGCTCTCTCTCCCTCTCCCTTCCTCTCTGTAAAAAATCAATAGAATGTTCTGTTTTTCTTTTTTTTTTAAAGAGTTAACTCATCGATGCACGGATAGGTGGGACAACAGGTTGAAGTTTCTCTTTCTCTCTCTCTTTAAAAATCAGTATGTTAAATAAAAATCTAAATAGAAAGAAGACAGCCCCGGCTGGTGTGGCTCAGTGGATAGAGCATCAGCCTGCAGACAGAATGGTCCCGGGTTCGATTCTGGTCAAGGGCATGTGCTGGCTTTTGGGCTCATCCTGGGGGTTGGGGGGGGGGGCGTGCAGGTGGCAGCGGACCCACAATTCTCCTCTCATCCTGGATGTTTCTCTCTCCCGCTCCCTTCCTCTCCGAAATCAATAAAAACGTTTGGGGGAAACGCACAAGGAAACAGCAGACAGACTGACCAGGGCCGATTGCGACATTAAACGGGATGAAGCGTGTGAGATCGGCTCTTAGCATCGTCCAGGCCCCCAGGGGCTCCAACTACGACAGCAATTCTTGCGGTTCCTCGTCTGGAATGACAGGATCGGGGGTCGGGAGGGCCATCAGAGCCAGGGGCTCCCAGCCAGGGGCGACTGGGCCGCAGGAGGCACATCTGGAAACGCTTCTGATTGCCACACACGTTGGCGTGGGGAGGCAGGAGGGGCTGCTGGCGTCAGCAGGTGGCGATCAGAGCGGTTGCTGACGGGACGGGGTGCACAGCACGGCCTCCGCCTCACGGCCTGTCCGCCGGTCGCTCTGAGCTCCTGAAGCCCCGCTTTCGGCTCCCCTCCCTCAGAACGGGCTCCCCTCGGGGAGTCGGCAACACCAGCTGGTGGTCAGGCCTTCGGCTGAGCCCCACTCCCCCCATCAGTGATGGGGACCTCACCACCCCTCGGGCAGCTCCGTCGGGAGGTTCCTGTGACTTCCAAACCTCTGTCCTTGCCCGGCCCCCACGTACCCCGATTCAGTGCCTTCAGGAGCGGCCTTCAGACATCTGAGCACATGTGTGTGACTCCGTCCTGCCTCTGTCACCCCCCTCCTCACAAGCCGACACGGCAAGCTGACGCTGAGGGCCCGGCGCCCGACGTCCCGCCTCTTGCAGGGTGCCATCGGGCACAGACGGCTGCTCTGAGCCTCAGTTTCACCATCTGTCCAATGGGTAGGCACCGGCCCCGCCTTCCTCACTCAGGGCCACGATGCACAGAGGAGGCAGCAGATGGGAAGATGCTTTGAAAGGCGGAACCCCCCCCCCCGCCCAGAACACAACCAGGGACCCCGACCCACAGGCCTCTCTCCCTCCCTATCCATTGAGGGCAGAGGCCGGGCGCCCGCAGCGATCCCATTTCACAGACGTGCCAACCGAGGGGCAGAGCCTGCCGTTCAGATGGGGCGGGGCCACAGAACTGAACTCAGTCCTCTGGGTCCAAATTCAGGACCCCACGTGCCAGCGCCGCAGGAAGGGGGCAGGCGCCGTGGACGCAGACTGACCATCACGCCAACACACAAGATGGCTGCCCCCATGTGGTCAAAGATCCTGCCCCCATGTGGACACAAGATGGCCTGCAGGGGAGGGCCGTTGGGAGGGCTGTTGTAGGCGATCAGGCCAGCAGGGGAGGGAAGGCCGGCAGAGGAGGGAAGTTGGGGTGACCGGGTCTGCAGGGGAGGGAAGTTAGGGGAGACCAGGACTACAGGGCAGGGCAGTTAGGAGTGACCAGGCCTGCAAGGGAGGGCAGTTGGGGGCGATCAAGCCTCCTGGGGAGGGCAGTTAGGGGTGACCAGGCCAGCAGAGGAGGGAAGTTGGGGGCAAACAGGCTGGCAGGGGAGCAGTTAGACATTAGACTGGCAGGGTAGTGGTTAGAGGGTGATCAGGCTGGCAGGCAGAAGTGGTTAGGGGCAATCAGGGAGGCAGGCAGGCGAGCAGTTGGGAGCCAGCAGTCCTGGATTGTGAGAAGGATGTCCGACTGCCCGTTTAAGTCCAATCCCACCGAGATTGGGTCTAAATGGGCAGTCGGACATCCCTCAAGGGGTCCCAGATTGGAGAGGGTGCAGGCTGGGCTGACGGACACCTCTGCCCCCGTGCACGAATTTCGGCCTTCCCCACCCCCGGGGCCTCTTCCTCTCCAACACTCGCTTCTTCTGCGGCATTGACGCTCCTGAGCGGGGTTCATCAGGCACACCTGGGGGTGTCTGTGGGCCCCGCCCAGGCCCCCACTTCTCGCTCACACCCCCTTCTCTTTCGTTTCCCCTCTCGGCCTGCGTTTCCTTCCTTCCTTCAAAGCGTGCGGGTTCTCTCCTGCAGAAACCACTTTCTTTTCTTTCTTGGAACTGCCCAGGGAGGGACACCTGCGTTTCTGTTTCCATTTCTGCTCAGCCGCCCTGTTTCCCCAGGAAGGTCGGGGCGGAGCCGTGCCCTGGGGCCCGGGGGTCGGCATCCGCCCGCACGGGGCTGGGGAGCCGTGTCTGCGAGGCCCTGGCCTTCTGCTCCCGGCCCTGATGGCCGCCAACCTCCCCCTCCTCCTCCTGCCACCGGTGTGTCCCCTTCACCCCAATCTCTCCCCGGAGACTCCAGGCCCAGGGAGGGGCAGGGGCGTGCGAGAGGAAACACAGCCCAGTGTGGACAGATGGGGGGGGGGTCCCCCCTGCCTTTTTCACGATACCAGGCAGAAATCTGTCCTCAGCCTCTCCCCCACTCCTACCTAGCCCCTCAGGACATTCTCTGAGTGTGCTTCTGCCTCCTCCACCTCGCTTATCTTTTTCTTCCCCCCTCACTTTCTTCCCCAGCTCATTTTCTTAGGACGCAGCCCGGTATCGCTTACTCCAGAAAGCCCTCCTGGATTGCCTCTTCCCCCCTCTCCCCAGTTTTCTTGGGCTGAGAGGGATTTTCCCTCTTTCCATAGCGCTGTGCCCCATGGCTTCGTGGGCAAACATGTTAACTTTCACACCCAGGGCTCTGGCACGTGTCCCCGGCCAGCCCCACTTCCTCTCATCCTGGCCTGCCCTTTCTGGGGCTGTGAATCTGGCCGGCAGTTTCTGGGGCCGTGAGGGAAAGCCCTTCTCTGTCCCCCTCACCTGGGCGCTCCCTAAAGGCTGTACCTTACGGCTCTTCTTCTTAAGACAATTTTATAAGGCAGAATTTAGTCACCATACAAGTCCCTGCTTTATTGTTTTATTTTTAAAAATATATATTTTATTGATTTTTTTTTTTACGGAGAGGAAGGGAGAGAGATAGAAAGTCAGAAACATCGATGAGAGAGAAACATCGATCAGCTGCCTCCTGCTCACCCCCTACTGGGGATGTGCCCGCAGCCAAGGCACATGCCCTTGAGCGGAATCAAACCGGGGACCCTTCAGTCCACAGGCCGACGCTCGGTCCACGGCGCCACACCGGCCCGGCCGGAAATGGGGGTGGTGAACATGTTCTTTCCCACTTGCTCTCTAAGGATAACAGGTGCCGTATGGGGAGGCCCAGGTGCAAGACAGGCTGGCGCAGACCCACCACCTCGGCGTCCCCCCCCAACACCCCGATCCTCCTCCTGCGCCAGCGCCAGCCTCACTTGCTGTCTCCCGCCCCGTCAGAGCCCTCCGCCCGAACGCCCCCCCACCTGGCTCCTCTGAGATGTCAGCCCATGAGGCAGCCTCCCCCCCGCCCCCCAAACAGCTCCCAGCCCTGGTCTGCGCCCATGAGCGACGGGCGGGCAGAGCCAGCCCTCCGGGGCACTTGCTTTGCTCTAACGAGACAACCAACGGCATCCTCAGGGCATCGGTCCCTCTCGCCAGGAAGAGGCTCTAGGGGGGCCGTGTCCCAGGGCCCCTCGGCCAGCGGGTGGGGAGCAGCGACGACAGGATGGACGGGGGCGGAGCGAGGGCTCGGCCTCATCCCGCGCGGAGCTCGGCCCTCTGCCCCGACGCCGACGTGGAGCCGAGCGGAGGGCGGGCTCCGGAGGCCGATGCCCAGCACCGAGCCGGGTCCCGGGAGAAGCTGCCCAGTCTCTGGGCCTCACTGGAGACAGCCGCTCGCGGGTGCCGCTGACAGAGGCTCCTGTGCACCCCAGCCGCCGGCGAGGAGGGGGCGTCATTATCCTGCCGAGCCTCAGAGCAGGGCCCCAGGCCCCACGGGGGACGGGGGGGGGGACGGGGGGGCGGGGGGGGGGGCGGAAAGGCCCGGAAGGAGAGCCAGAGCCCCGGGCCTCGGTCTCGGGGGCCCGGCGGGCCGGTGGGGCCATGGGAGCGGGAGGAAGTCACGCCATCTTGCCCGCCAGCCGGTGACTCACGGCGGCAGCCGCCCCGTTTCCTAACCTGCTGCCGCCCAGGGGCGTGGGGCCGATCCCACAGCGAGAGCCGAGAGCCGAGAAAGGGAGCCATTGTCCCCGCGATGTTTGTTGAACACCTACTATGTCCCGGGGCCGAACGGGAGCGAGACCGCAGGAGCCCAGCCCCTGGGAGCCGGAAGCGAGAGGTGCCTGCGGGGTGCGGGCCCGGCTCGCCCCGTCTGCTGCCCGAGGGCCCGAGGCGGCTCCGCAGGCCCAGGGCCGAGCTAACGGTCTCCGTCCAGCTCCTTTGAGTGATGTGACCTGGGCCGGCCCCCCCCCTCACAGCCCCCAGGCCTTCCTGTGGGAGGCAGGCTTCCCGGGGGTGGGGGGTGGGGGCGCGGGAGCCATCCCTCCCCAGCCACAGGGGCGTGAGGACGCGGTGAGTTCCTGCGTGAGAGCCGCTCTCCGTGGGTGGCGTGCCCTCGCCATGACCTCGTTGCCCGGCCCTGAGCCGGCAGCTCCTGGGGTCGGTGAGTGCAGCAGAAGGACCTTGTCTTGGAAAGAGAGAGACCCCGGCCGCCGGCGAGGCTCAGGGGTGGAGCACCGACCTGTGGACCAGGGGGTCAAGGTTCGAGTCCCGTCAGGGCCTGTGCGGGGGTTGTGGGCTCGAGCCCCCAGAGGAGCGTGTAGGAGGCGGCTGATCAATGGTTCCCATTCACCACGGACGTTTCTCTCTCTCCCTCTCTGAAACCAACAAAAACATATTAATAGACAGACAGAGAGAGAGAGAGAGAGAGAGAGAGAGAGAGAGAGGGAGGCTGGCACCCAGGGACCATCCTTCCATCCCACCTCAGGGCCCAGTTGGGTTATGCACACATGTGGGGTTATATGGGAACATAGAAAGGATGGACAGAACCCTAGACCCAACCCTAATCCTAACTCTAACCCTATCGCTAGCCCTAACCCTAACTCCAACCCTAAAACTAACCCTAACCCTAACCCTAACCCTAACCCTAACCCTAACCCTAACTCCAACCCTAAACCTAACCCTAACCCTAACCCTAAACCTAACTCCAACCCTAAACCTATCTCTAACCCTAACCCTAACCCTAACCCTAACCCTAACCCTAACTCCAACCCTAAACCTAACCCTAACCCTAACCCTAAACCTAACTCCAACCCTAACCCTAAACCTAACTCCAACCCTAACCCTAAACCTAACCCTAACCCTAAACCTAACCCTAACTCCAATCCTAAACCTATCCCTAACCCTAACCCTAACCCTAACTCCAACCCTAACCCTAACCCTAACCCTAACCCTAAACCTAACTCCAACCCTAACCCTAAACCTAACTCCAACCCTAACCCTAAACCTAACCCTAACCCTAAACCTAACCCTAACTCCAATCCTAAACCTATCCCTAACCCTAACCCTAACCCTAACTCCAACCCTAACCCTAACCCTAACTCCAATCCTAAACCTATCCCTAACCCTAACCCTATCCCTAACCCTAACTCCAACCCTAAACCTATCTCTAACCCTAACCATAACTGTAGCCCTAACTCCAACCCTAACCCTAACTCTAGCCCTGGACTGAGCCCTAGCCCTAACCCTAAAAAAAAAGAAAGAAAGAAAAAGGATGGATGTATTCCAACCCATTCAGCATAGCGGGGGGTGGGGGTGGGGGGGGAGTGGGCGTTGCTCCCAATGATCTCTTCGCTATGATTGTTTGAACAATAGACGACTTTGAGTGGTTAATTTTCTTTATTGCGATAAAATATAGATAACGTGACACTCCACGTTTCAGCCATTTTGGGGGTGACGACAGTCAGTGGTATTAAGTACATCCCCTTTGTTGTCCAATCATCACCTCCATCTCATGTTCCCCAACTCACACCCTGCACCACTGAGCACTAACTACCCCCTCCCCCCACCCCCACCCCTCGGGAAGCTCCGGGTACTCCCTGTCCCTCTGACTGGGACGAAGTGCAGTCCCCCGTGTGAGGGGGCTCCCCCAGCCCTTGTCCCTCTGTGACCGGCTTAGTCCCGGACACGGGGTCTCCAAGGTTCATCGTGCGGCCGCATGCGTCAGAATGTCATCTTTCTAGCGTGGCTGATGCTCAATAGGTTACTTTTGCAAATGGGGGGAGGGGGGAGGAAGATGGGGGGCAGCCAAAAGGGTGACGATGTGAATGACTGAAGAAGGAATGGGGGGGTGAACACAGGGGGCCTCCCAGCACTGAGTCCAGCTCTGAATTTCGGACGGGGGGCAGCGGCAGGTCAACCGGGCGATAACTCGGGGCAGCGCCCCGTGAGTCAGCCCTGGGCTCCTGTCAGAAAAGGAGGGCAGGGGACCCCGTGGGGGCTCCGGGCTCGCTGACCCCGGCCGAGCGGACAATGAGGACGCTCAGCCTGCCAGCCGAGGGCCGTGACTCACAGGCCGCGGGGCCGGACGGAGCCCCCCACGCTCCCCCGACGCCCCGGCCGTTCGACCTAGGCAGTGAGCCGCACAGAGTTCCCGGCCCCCTTCTGATACCGGCGCGGCTCCCGGGCTCCCATCAGCGGGTGAGTAAGGAGCCTCGGACAATCCTTCCTTTCATAAACCTCCTGCTGACTAATGACTCCCAGTCACGGCCCATCCCCCCCAAACCAGTCCCTGCTCCTGAGCTGGCCCTGCGGGGACTGAGGCTGCCTTTCCCATGGGGCTGCCCTCATGCCCC
Organism: Antrozous pallidus; assembly: GCA_027563665.1. Taxonomy (NCBI): domain Eukaryota; kingdom Metazoa; phylum Chordata; class Mammalia; order Chiroptera; family Vespertilionidae; genus Antrozous; species Antrozous pallidus. The sequence goes on from CM050528.1 coordinate 3,602,536, forward strand.
CCCCCGCCCCCGCCCACCTCTGGGCCGTGCTGCTCAGCCCTCTCTCTCTCCAGGGTTTCCCTTTCCTCCTCCTCCCACCTGTCAGTCACGAGCCCTCCCGAGCCCTCACCCCTGCGCCTTGTGTCCAGCCTCAGGGGGTCCCGCCATAACCCACCCCCGGCTGGGGGCCTTCTTGGAAACCCTCCTCCTGCCCATCCCCGGCCTTTCCCGTTCGAGACGGGGGCCCCCAGGCGATGGGGTGCTTGGGCCGGTGGTCGGGGGGACACACTCTCCGAGCACCCGTCAGAGGCGCCCCAGCGCCTTCGGGGCACACGGAGAGGCGTCGTAGGAAGAGGCGGGCTTTGGGGTCAGACCTGAGGTCAGGTCCTGACTCTTCGAGCTGGGCGTCCGCAGGCAGGTAGCTCAGCCTCTGAGCCTCAGTGTCTGCGCCTGTTTTGAACGTGGGGTGTGCCCTGGCGGGTGTGGCTCGGCGGAGGAAGGGTCCCAGGTTCGATTCCGGTCGAGGACATGTGCCTCGGTTACGGGTTTGGTACTTGGTGGGGGCGTGCAGGAAGCGGCTGGTGGATTCTCTCCCATCATTGATGTGTCTCTCTCTCCCTCTCCCTCTCTGAAATCAATTATATATATATATATATATACACACACAGAGATATCTATATATATGTATATATACACACACACATATCTATATATATATACACACACACATATCTATATATATACACACACACACATATCTATCTATATATATATACACACACATATCTATATCTATATATATATACACACACACATATATCTATCTATATATATATACACACACACACACATATCTATATATATATACACACACATATCTATCTATATATATATACACACACACACATATCTATATATATATACACACACACATATCTATCTATCTATATATACACACACACATATCTATCTATATCTATATATACACACACACACATATCTATATCTATACACACACACATATCTATCTATATATATACACACACATCTATCTATATATATATATACACACACATATCTATCTATATATATATACACACACACACATATCTATATATATATACACACACACATATCTATCTATATATATATATACACACACATATCTATCTATATCTATATATACACACACACATATCTATATCTATACACACACACACATATCTATATATATATACACACACACATATCTATATATATACACACACACACATATCTATCTATATATATACACACACATCTATCTATATATATATACACACACACACATATCTATCTATATATATACACACACATCTATCTATATATATATACACACACACACATATCTATCTATATATACACACACATATCTATCTATCTATATATACACACACATATCTATCTATATCTATATATATACACACACACATATCTATATCTATATCTATATCTATATCTATCTATATAGGAGGAATGGGCATGGGAACATTACACCCGCCCTTCCCTCAGGGACGTGAATGAAGCACCTTCCAGACTCCACTCAGGTGACAGTCCCCGCGGAGGGACTAGAAAACGGGGGGTGTTTTGGGGGAGGGTCAGGCTGGTGTGGCGCAGTGGTTGGCCACCGACCTATGAACCAGGAGTTTGGGGTTCGCTTCGGTCGGGGCACAGGCCCGGGTTTCGGTCCCGATCCCCAGTCGGGGGCGTGTTCTCTGTCATCATGAATGTTTCTCTCTCTCCCTTCCTCTCTGAAATCCATGAAAAATCTATTTTAAAGAGAGCGAGAGAAAAAGAAGTTGGGGCGAGGAGGCCTTGGGGAGACCCCGCCTTCGGGGGGGGGCCTGGGCCGAGGATGTGCGGCCGGCGAGGAACCCGTGAGCGCCCCCCGGGGCTCTCAGGGCAGCACCCGCCGTGCTCTCGGCCGGCGGCGGGCGAATGGCGTTCCTCCCGGCACCGCGGGAGCCGGAGGGGAGCCGGAGGGGCGCCGGGCCTGGACGTGCGGGGCGCGGGGCGGCAGGAAACCGGCCCCGTGTCTGCCCCTGGAACGGACTCGCTTTCCTCCTGTGAGCGAGGGCCCCGCCAGCCCGATGAGGCCCCGCGAGGGCGGGTGTGGAAAGGGCTTGGCAGCCTCCTGGAAACCGGGACGTGGAAACCCAGGAAAGGCTCCCGCCTGCGGGCCAGAGCCAGCCCTGCGGCCGTGTGACCGTGTGACCGTGTGACCGTGGCTGAGTCACGGCCTCGCCGCGGGCCAGAGCCCCAAACCGCAGGGCGAGGAGGGGAGACGTGAGGTTTGGGGGCCCTCCCTGGCTCCAGCCCCCTCTTTGGAGAGGAGCCGCAGAGACGCTGAGCGGAACCAGATGTGGCGGATAAGGCCAAGATAATCAGCCGGGGCGCCTCCCCCTCGGGCCCTGCGTCAGCGAGGCCGGGGGGGAGGGGGGGGGGAGCTCAGCGCTGGCTCGCTCCCATGGGCGATGAAGGCAACATCTGCGGCCCCGGCTTCCGGGCCGTCTCCCCCTCGGCCCTTCCTCCGCGGGGACCCTCTGGATCCCCGGCGCTGCAGAGGGGCCCCCAGACCAAGCATCTCCTGCAGAGGGTTTCTGTGCTCAAACCCCCACATCCTGCCCCCCACCCCCCGCCAGAGGCATTTCTGGGTGTCTGCCCCGTGCCCGGGGCCCCGAGGGCCGGAGGGAATTCCCACGAGGCCCTGGGTACGAGGGCATATCATGCTCCCGAGGGACCCACGAGTCGGGGTGGGGGGAGATGAGAGGTGAGCCAATGTCCACAGGGCGAATCAGCAAGGGGGTGAGGAAGGGCTCAGGGTGGGGGCGCAGCCCACCCCGCTGTCCCCAGGAAAGGAGGGAGGGAAGGGAACGCGCAGGGACAGGGAATGGCATGAGCTGAGGCGGCCCAGGCAGATGCAAACTGAGGCAACGCACAGCTCCGAGGGCTGCATGTCCTTTCTTTTTCCTTTAAAAAAAATATATATTTTTTTTTACAGAGAGGAAGGGAGAGGAATGGAAAGCTAGAAACATCGATGAGAAAGAAACGTCAATCAGCTGCCTCCTGCACACCCCCCACTGGGGATGTGCCCGCAACCCAGGTCCATGCCCTTGACCGGAATCGAACCCGGGACCCTGCAGTCCTCAGGCCGATGCTCTGTCCACTGAGCCACACCGGTTTCAGCCTGGGCTTCCTTTCTATCTCCTGACCTGGTTTGTCTCCATCATCATCTTTAATATCTGTATATATTTTATTGGTTTCCGAGAGGAAGGGGGAGGGAGAGAGAGACAGACAGATCCGTGATGAGGGAGGATCACGGACCGGCTGCCTCCTGCACGCCCCCCACCGGGGATGAGCCTGAGCCCCGACCGGGACCCGAACCGGGACCTCCTGGATCTCGGGCCCACGCTCCAGCGCCCGGTGCCGAGAATGTGCTGGGAAGGCCCACGCGGGGTGCAGAGCCGGTGACACCGCGTGACAGGAACCGGAGCGGCGTTTCGGGGCGGCAGAGCGGCCAGGCCGGGACTCGCTTGGCCCGAGAGGTCTTTGAAGAGCCCGGGACCTTTTTCCCCTTCTTGCTTCCTAATCTGTGGTTTCTCGCCGTCACCGGAGCCCTGGCCCGGAGCCCCCGGGCGGGCGGGCGTGCCGGTGGGCGGGGGAGGGCCGCCGAGAACAGAACGGGTCTTTGTCCTCGCCTTCGGGTGCACCTGTCGTCCCAAACCCTCGACAAACATTGTGTCATTCACCTTCCCAGCCTCTCGGTGGATTCGGCCGGGAGGGGGCGGGCAGGGGGTGCCCGCGGGAGCGCCGGGAGCAGCATTCCGCGCATTCCTGCCTCCTGACAGCTCCTGGTACCGCGGCCGGCCGGAGCGTCCGGGGTGTCCAAGAATTCCAGCTGACTCATCCGTGGGGGAGCCAGGCCAGGGCGAGGGGCCGGAAGGGATCTGAGGCCGGCCTCTGTCCAGGTCCCCGATGGCGAGGGCGACGTGGGGCGGGGGGTGGGGATGGCTGGGGCGCGGGCTCGTCCTGCTTCGGCGATGCTCGGCCGTCGCTGGGGGTCCCAGGACGTGGGTGCAGCCCCGAGTCCTGGGCGGGAGCCTCGGCCGGGCCCTCGGATGCCCGGATAGGGGTTCTGTCCCCCCCCCCCCCCCCCCCGTATCTCCTTGGCAGCCTCATCGCCTCTCCCTGGGCCTCATGTCAGCGACGGGAGACGGGGGGGGGGGGGGGGAGAGGGGGGGGCTGGTTCTGACGTCACGCCCCGCGGTGAGGATGGAGCAAGAGGACGTGGGTGAGACGGGAGCGCCGGCCGCGCCGGGCCGGGTGGTCTGTGCTCCGAGGTCGCCTTCACTGCAGTGACATCAGCGTCTTCCGGGCGGGCGGGCGGGCGGCCCCCGGGACTAAGGCTGCCGAGCAGCACGATGGGGATGCCCCCGCTCTGTCTGGGGTTCGGGATGGGGCCACTCTCTCTCTGGACATCCCCCGCTGCCGCCGCGCCTCCCGTGACCACACTCGGGGAGTGACCCGGCCCCGAGCAGGCAGCGGCTCTCGGGGCCTCGCACCGGCTTCCAGCTGGCCTGGCACGGCAGCCAAACCCTCTGACCCGGCCGCGCCTGGCCAAGCGTTTCTCCGCAGGGGGGGATGCGGGCCTGGCGTCATGGGCTCGTCACGGCCTCCGGGGCCCCGCGGCCCGGCTGTCCTCCCCGGGGAGGCCCGGAGGGCTTTCCCCGGCTCCGGCTGTCCGGGGGCCGCAGGCAGCGTGGAGTCCGGGAACCAGGACGGGGACACGGGGCGGGCGTCTGGGAAAGGAGGCGGCTGGCTGAGGTCATCCGTTTCCGGTCGGGTCCCCGGGGCTCTGGCTGCTGCGCGCGGGGGAGAGGCCGGCAGAGTCGGCTCCCGACAGCCCCTCGTGAGGGGAGCACAGACATCAGGAGACGACGGCTCTGGGTTCGGATCTTCGCCCTGCCCCGGCCGGCGGTGTGGCTCCAGGCGAGGCGCACCCCCTCTCCGAGCAGGGACGCCGTCTGCAAAGGGGCTCGCCAGCTGCCGCCTCCGGCGCCGTCGGGATCGGGGCGAGGACGCCGGGCGGGCAGAGCGCGGCACGGAGTGCGGGCCCCGGGGCCGGGCCTGCCACTTCCCGCGGGGAGAGGCCGGGGCTCGCTGGTCCCCTCTGAGCCGCCGGCCCCCGGAGGCTGGCGGGGGACAGGCCAGCCGTGTGTCCGTGGCCACGGCCACCCCGTGTGCGGCTCTCGGAGCTCCTGCCAAGCGACGGCTCCGGCTCCGGGCGTCTCTCTCCTCCAGGCGCCTTAGCCCGTTCCGATGCTCCCGTCGCGGCCCCCCCCCCCCCCCCCCCCCAGTTCGTTGTATCCCCTTCCCTGCGGCTTCCCTCGCTCCCCGCTTTCCCCCGGGGCAGCCATCGGAGCTTCATAGACGGAAAACGGCTGCTTCGCCACCCGCTTCGGGAGCCCGGCCACAGGCCCCGTCTCAGAGACCCTGAGGCGGTCTGGCCCGTCGGCACAGAGGGAGGGGCCGGGCCAACGAGACCCCGTCTCCCTCCCGGTGACAGCTGCCATGCACGGGGCACCTCACTTTCTCCGGTTCCGTCCGCACGCGCCCGAGGCCCTGGGAACGGAAGCCTGGGAGTTCTGGGGGAGCAAGGGCAGCAAAACAGGAGGCGCGCTCTGGCCAAAACCGGATTGGCTCAGTGGACAGAGCGTCGGCCTGCGGGCTGAAGGGTCCCAAGTTCGATTCCGGTTAAGGGCATGTACCTTGGTTGTGGGCGCATCTCCAGTGGGGGGTGTGCAGGAGGCAGCCGACGATGTTTCTCTCTCATCGATGTTTCTGCCTCTCTCTCCCTCTCCCTTCCGCTCCGTAAAAAAAAATCAGTAAAATATATTTTAAACAAAAATAGAACGTGCTCTCTCCCGTATACCCGCTCTGGGTGCCCTCGAAGTCTGTGACGTCAGCCTCCCTTTTCTGGACGGGAAACAGAGACGCGGAAAAGCCGTGTCACTTGTCCAAGGCCCCCGGGCTGCTGAGATGAGTGTTCTTGGCCCCGCGTGGCCCGGCTCCAAGGCCCGGCTCCCTGCATGACAGATTCCGGAGCTTGCCCACGCGGCCTGGCACGGCCTGGGCTCAGGGCCTTTGCTGCCCACATCTGTCACCCTGGGCCCGGGCTGTGAGCTCCAGGTGAAGCCTGGCCCGGGAGGCAAGTCACCGGCCTGGCCTCATCTGGGAGGAGAGCGGCCAATCGGCTCCCGGGGAGGCATCCGCAGCCAGAGGGGCGTGTGTGCGTGTGCGTGTGTGCGTGTGCGTGTGTGCGTGTGAGAGAGAGAGAGAGAGAGAGCACTCAAGGGTGGAGGTGGGAGGGTGCATGTCTAGGTAAGGGAGTGTGTGTTTGTGTCTGAGGATGCACATAAGCAGGTGAACCTATGTGTGCACGTGTGTGAGGACATGTGGTATGAGAATGCGGGCTCACACGCGTGTTTGTATGTGAAGGCGCACTTGTGTGTAAGGATGTGTGTGCTTTCGCGTGAGAATTCTCTCTGCAGAGAGACCTCCTGGGTGTTGAGTGCCAGGCATTTCTGGCCTCTGTTACCGATCTTTGTATTTTTTTAAGTTTATTTTTTAACGGACTTTATTGGGGTGACATCGGTCCACAAAATCATACAGGTTTCAAGCGCACAGCACAACGAAACCTCGTCTGCACGCTGCATGGTGCGCCCATCACCCCAAACAAAGCCTCTGTCCCCGCTTCTCCCCCTCCGCCCACCCCTCCCTCCCTCCCCACCCCCTTCCCTCTGGCTATTACCACACTGCTGTCCAGGTCTATGTGTCTTATATTTATATTAGGCCGGCAAGGGCAGGCGGAAAGCTTGGCTTCCTCCATTGCCGGAGAAACGCAAGCCTCCCTCCTGTTCTCAGTGGCTGCAGCCATCTTGGTTGGGGGTTATTTGCATAATTTGCTCCTGATTGGTTGATGGGCATGGCTGTGGGGTGTGGCTTGATTGGCGTTACGGTTCATTTGCATATTGCTCTTTTATTAGGTAGGATGTGGGTTGTTGGTTTTCTTGCTTAATCCCTTCACAACACAGATCTTTTTAAAAAGTGTATTTATCTTCTCACGTGCACACACACAGTAGGTGCATCCACGCCTGAGAACCGAGTGTCTGAGTTTGTGTACGGACGTGTGTGCAGAATGTTTATGTGTGTGGGTGTTTGTGAGAGGATGCATATGTGTAAGAATATGCCTTTGAATGTGTGCGAGGGCCTGTGCATGTGTGTATGTGTACACGCGTGAGGACACGTGTTGGGGTGTCTGTACAGAATGGAGGCCTTCAGAGTGAACGCACGCACCTGGTTTGTGCGCCCGGGTGGGCATACATGTGTGTGTGTGTGCGCCCACGTGTGAGGATGTGTGCGCACGTGTCAGGAAGCAGGGAGCGGGTGACGGGGGCGGGGACGCTGGTCGGCACCCGCCCGGCTCCTTGTTCCCAGAGACGTCCTGGGTGTTGAGTACCAGGCGTCTCCCGGCACCGAGGACAGGCGTGTTTAAGCGTGTTTGTCGTCTCACGTGGTCCCAGGGCAGCACCCCGGCAGAGAGTCGGGTTCTTCTCCTGGAGGACAGGCCTGCTGCCCCCGGAAAGCAGCTCAGGTTCACCTTGACCCTGAGCGGCCGCAGCCCCTGGCTGGCTCCTCTCCGCTCCGGGGCGTGGCTCCGATTACCCCCCCCCCCCCCGCCCCCGACACCGGCTGTGTTTGGGCTCCTGAAGGATCAGCGGCGGCGGCGAGAGCAGAGGCCTCTCCCTTCCGCTCCGGGCCTGGCTCTGCTGCACGCATGGGAGGGGGGGGAGGGGGGGAAGGGGGCGGGGGGGGGGAGCACGAAGGCTGGCTCTGCAGCCCTGGCTGGGAGTCCGAGCAGGAGGGAGCACCTCGGCCCCGGCTGAGCTGGGGAGGGGGCGGGTCTCCCCACGGACGTGGCTCTCGCCCCCGCAGCCCATGGGCCTGGCGGGTTGCTTGCTGAGCCTCTGTTCCTGGGCTGGGCGGGGAGGGGGCAGGGCTGAGCACAGGGCAATGGGAGGCAGGCGAGTGGAGCTCAGGCGTGTGCAGGGGGAGCTGCTTCTCTGCGCGTGTCCTGCTGGGGACGTGCCTCTGTGCTCCCTGAAACCCTTTCTAACTTCTTTTTAAAAAAATAGATTTTATTAATTTTTCACAGAGAGGAAGGGAGAGAGACAGAAAGTCAGAAACATCGATGAGAGAGAAACATCGATCAGCTGCCTCCTGCACACCCTCTACTGGGGATGTGCCTGCAACCAAGGTCCATGCCCTTGACCAGAATCGAACCCGGGACCCTTCAGTCCGCAGGCCGACGCTCTATCCACTGAGCCACACCGGTTAGGCCCTAACTTCTTCTTAAACGCCTCCCACTCCCAACATTGTCCCTCGTTCCCCTCCGTTTCCCCCGCAGGGACCTTAGAGGCCACCGGCCGCACACGCTCCAGAGAGAAGCTTTTCCGTGATGGGGAGCATCCGGCCACCCACCTGCCGGACTCTTCCGGGGCCCCGGGCCTGCCAGCTCCCCGAGGGGAAGGCCGGTGTCTCGCTGAGCCCGTCACTGCCCCAGCATCGGGCCCGGCGCCTGGCACCTGCACCTGGCACAGAGCAGGCCCGGGGCGGCTTCGTCCGTGGGCACAGGGCGAGGCCATCGGCTCCTGCCGCAGGTGGATGGCCCTGGGAGCCGGGCTGGGTCCTCAGATTCCCGGGGACCCTCGGGAACTCGGATGAGCTGGGCCACGGAGACCCCGTAACGAAGCAGACGTTATCCTCGCTCCTCTCAAGGCCTCCCCCACCCACACCGGATGTGGTCCCCACACCATCCTCAGAGCAAACGCAAAGGAGTAGCGTTTTGTTTTTTCTTTAAAAAAAAAAAAAAGGCCAAAACCGGTCTGGCTCAGTGGGTAGAGCGTCGGCCTGTGGACTGAAGGGTCCCAGGTTTGATTCCGGTCAAGGGCATGTCCCTTGGCTGCGGGCACATCCCCAGTGGGGGGTGTGCAGGAGGCAGCTGATGGATGTTTCTCTCTCATCGATGTTTCTGACTTTCTATCCCTCTCCCTTCCTCTCTGTAAAAAAATCAATAAAATATAAATATTTTAAAAATAATGCGTTTTGATTTTAGAGAGAGGGGGCGGGAGAGGCGGGAGAGAGAAACATCAATGTGGAAACAGCCTCAGGCCGCCTCCTGCACGCCCCCTACTGGGGATGAGCCCACCGCCTGGGCCCGTGCGCAGACGGCAGTGACGCGGGGACCTCTTGGCGTGTGGGTCCATGCTCACCCACGGAGCCACACGCCGAACGGGAGCCGTTTCTCCAGTGGACGTCCTGTGACCCGGTCCAGGGGCTGGGCCAGATTCCCAGGCGTAGCCCGTGCGGCCTGTGGGCGCGGGACCCCGCTCCCCTGGGCTCGTACATCGCTACAGAGCATCCCTCTGGGGACCCCGTGGCCCCGCCCTTGGGGCAGTCAGAGGGACTGCCGAGACGGCTGGGATGAATCGCAGGGAGATTTAGAAAAGCGACTGGACGTACAGTGAGCACCCCGCGGTAAACGTGTTTTCGGACACCCCGCGGCTGAGAGTCCTAACCGTGATGTTCCGGGCCCACGGGCACCTGAGGCGCCCCCCACTCCCCTCACGCGGAACCCGGCGTGGCTCACTCACCGCTCAAGGACGGGACGAGTCACTCACAGTCACTGTTGTGACCGAGAACATTAACTTATTCCCGGGGGCGTTTGGGGGTCTTCTCCCCGGGCCGAGGGTCCCAGGGGAGGCCAGATCCCAAATGCTGACGCCTGGAGGGGAGCCCAGGTTAGGACGAGGGAGAGGGGACCGGTCAGTGCCAGTGGGGGGGCTGGGGCGGGTGTGGCTGATCTTGCCGGCCAATGGGGGGGGCTGGGGCGGGTGTGGCCGATCTTGCCGGCCAATGGGGGGGGCTGGGGCGGGTGTGGCCGATCTTGCCGGCCAATGGGGGGGGCTGGGGCGGGTGTGGCCGATCTTGCCGGCCAATGGGGGGGGCTGAGGCGGGTGTGGCTGATCTTGCCGGCCAGTGGGGGGGGGCTGGGGCGGGTGTGGCCGATCTTGCCGGCCAATGGGGGGGGCTGGGGCGGGGGTGGCCGATCTTGCCGGCCAGTGGGGGGGCTGCCACAGGCCGTGGCCTGGTCGGTGCGGTGAAAGCTCACGCTCACACACACGTGCAAGTCGGGTCGAGGCTGGGAGTGGAACAGACAGACACGCTCAGCGTCCGTGGGGCTGGGTGTCCCGTGGCGTGGGCCCGCGTGGCCGGGGCCGTGGGCAGGAGGCGATGGCCGTGGCATTGCCCCGTGGGCCTCGTCTCTGGGGCGCAGCCGGGTGCCCCACTCTTTCTCCTCTTTTCGCCCGTTGTGGGAGGTGTTGTGTCAGAGATAAAAGGTTCTGGAGACGCAGAAACGAAGGAAACAGGGGCGTCTCCTCCTACGAGGTCAGGGTCCCTGCCGTGTCCATCTTCCCGCCCCCGGGTTCCTCGGGCGAAAAGGAGCCGTATCTGCGAGCGGTCCGTCCCCGGGGCTCCCGCGGCCGAGCTCCGGGCGGTGCCCCCGAAAAGGCAGACAGGGCTCTTCTCGCGTCTCGAAACGTTTGTTCACGGCCCTGGCCGGTGTGGCTCGGTGGACCGAGCGTCGGCCCTCGGACTGAAGCGTCCCGGGTTCGATTCCGGTCAGGACACACATGCGTCGGTCGTGGGCTGGACTCTGGGTCCCTGGCCGGGTGCCAACGGAGGTGTCTCCCTCACGTGGCGTTTCTCTCTGTGTCTCCCCCTCCCCCCGACTCTCTCTGAAAATCAGTGGAAAAACACCCTCCGCTGAGGATTAACAGACAGAGTTTGCTGACAGAATCTACCGTGAGGTCCGGGAGCCTGCGAGGTTTTTTCTAGACGTTTCTGTTCTCCCCAGGGCTTCGCTCCAATGATGGGGAGGCCGTGGTTCTGAATTAGGCCGGTTAGTGGGACACATTGGGACTTCAGAGCCCTAGCCCGGGGCTCCCAGCGTGAGCTGGGCACCCTGCGATGTATCCCAAGGAGATGGGGGGCGGGGGGGGCATGGTAAGGTTCGGGGTTGGGCTTCTCCCTGTGTGTGTGGGAACCAAACCGAGGCCCAGATCCAAAGGGAAGGAACTGAGACGAGAAAACACAGCCCTTTGGGAAGAGGCAGCCCCTCCCTGGCCCTGGGTGGCCCTGAACCCGTCACCCAACCCCCCCCCCCCCCAGCCAAGCCTCTTAGCCCCGGGGCCTCCGAAATGCCGTTCTGAGCAGGACACGGGCAGCCCTGTGGCCGCAGCTGCTCCGGCCGGAGCGGGACCAGGGCCCACAAGGCACGCCTCTGTCCGCATCTGCCGAGGAGGCAGAGGAACACGGGAAAAGAAAGAAAGAAAGAAGATTCCCCGCTTACACCAAGAGTGAACTTCCTGCCCCCGTAAACAATGAGGCATTCACCGTCTGAGTAAAAGTCCCTGATGTAATGCGGGTGAGCAATCTCTTGTGGCTGTTGTTACGGGTTGTGCATGTCCCAGCGAGGGCCGGCCAACAACAACAGCCCCGAGCCCCACATGCACGGAGCCCAGCAGACGCCTGGCAGGCAGAGGACTTCAAAGATACGCTTGCCTCACGCCTCCCCTTCAGCCGGCCTGGCCCTTCTCTCTCCTGGTTTACTTTTATGAGGTTCACACGCACGCACGCGCGCACACACACACCTGCGCGCACACACATGCACACACACATGCACACACATGCACACGCACACACAGGTGCACACACACATACACGCACACAGTGCACGCACACACAGTACACACACACAATGCACACACACGCACACACACATGCACACACACACAGGCACACGCACGCACATGCACACACACATGCATGCACATGCACACGCGCGCACACGTGCACACGCACACGCACATGCACATGCACGCACACACGCACACGGGGAGCAGGGATCCGAGCAGCACAGGTCCCCAGAAAGCAATTGGAACCAGCTTCCTGGGTGGCGCCGGCCCTGTGGTGGCCGCGGGACCCGTGCCAGGCGCCCGCTCGCCTGGGTGCGCCGGGTGAGGAGGCCCCCCTCCCCCCACCCCGCCCCCTCCGCTCTCACGCCGAATTCCCGAGGGAGGAGTCGCCGGGACGGGGACGGGGAAATTTTCTCACATCACTGGACGTGCTTGCTTTCACTCCCCAAACCTGAGTCAGGCCCGGGCTGCGTGGCCCCGGCCGCTGCTGAAACCAGAGGCTCCCGATTTGGAAATGTGACTCCCATCAGCTGACTCCGGCTGCCGGCTCCTGGGGGTGGGGGGGGACGTGTATTGTTTCAGTCACCCCTCCCTCCCCCCCCCCCCCCCCGCCTCTCCTGGGGCCCGGGCCTCTGGCGGGAGGCATTCGGCGGGGAAGGGAGGCGGCCTGCGGTGGCTTAGCCCGCCGACACCGCTCCGCGCGGGGAGCCGTCTGACGGGCGGGGAGTTGACAGAAAGGGCAGCCTCTCCGTCTGTGCAAACGCGGGCTCAGTGCGGGGAGGAGGGTCTGCTCTCCAGCCCGGGACCGATGCGGAACACGTGTTCTCCCTCTGGCCGAGCAGCCCCGCGCCCGCCCCGCCCCTCTGCCTTCGCGGGGACCCCAGGATGTTTCCCTCCTCTCTCGGGTGGCCAGCCCCCCCGGGGGCCTTTGTCTGCCCAGACAGCCGAGCTCAGGCCACAGCCCGGCCGCCTGCGGGCAGTTTCGTCACGCGTGTGCCCGTCCCGGGGCCGCCCAGTGGGCTGTGGGCTGGGCAGGTCGGTGGTGAGGCCTAGGGCCAGAGACCGGGGAACCGGGTTCGAGCCAGAGCCCGGCCGCTGCCTGGGTGACCTCCCCCCTGAGCCCCGCTCTCCTCGGTTGCCAAACGAGGGTGGCTGAGTTCGGAAGGTCACAGTCACGTCCGGGTCTGGAGAGGCGGCGGGCGCTCAGGGTGGGGTGTTCTGGGGTGAGGGAGGTGCCCCCCGTTGGGGGCGCCCTGGTAGCTCGGGCGGGGGGGCAGCATCGGAGGGAGATCTCCGTCAAGCAGCGTGCACGTGCGCTGACTCACCCGCCGTGACCTTGACCTCCTCGCAGGCCCTCTTGGTGAGCCCTTCTTGTCGGCGGAGAAAGGAGGGCGGGCGGTCTTGCCCCCGACACAGCCGCGGAGACACGGGACGAGCCCGGGTGACGGGTGAAAAGCACTTGGTGTCTCTGGGACTAACGTGCTGAGTTCTCCTGGAAGATAAGCTTAGACGTGCCAGCCCTCCCCCTGTATTTCCTGATGGCCCCGCTCCGGAGGGATGGAAGATCAGTGTTCTCTGCTCCCGGCCTTCCTCCCGTGGCCCTGGAGCAGAGGAGGCCGGCCCGGGCTCTGGAAACTGGGGTTTCTCCCTCCAGGCGGGCCGGCCCGGGCTCTGGAAACCGGGGTTTCTCCCTCCAGGCGGGCCGGCCCGGGCTCTGGAAACCGGGGTTTCTCCCTCCAGGCGGGCCGGCCCGGGCTCTGGAAACTGGGGTTTCTCCCTCCAGGCGGGCCGGCCCGGGCTCTGGAAACCGGGGTTTCTCCCTCCAGGCGGGCCGGCCCGGGCTCTGGAAACTGGGGTTTCTCCCTCCAGGCGGGCCGGCCCGGGCTCTGGAAACTGGGGTTTCTCCCTCCAGGCGGGCCGGCCCGGGCTCTGGAAACCGGGGTTTCTCCCTCCAGGCGGGCCGGCCCGGGCTCTGGAAACCGGGGTTTCTCCCTCCAGGCCGGCCGGCCCGGGCTCTGGAAACCGGGGTTTCTCCCTCCAGGCGGGCCGGCCCGGGCTCTGGAAACCGGGGTTTCTCCCTCCAGGTCGGCCGGCCCGGGCTCTGGAAACCGGGGTTTCTCCCTCCAGGCGGGCCGGCCCGGGCTCTGGAAACTGGGGTTTCTCCCTCCAGGCGGGCCGGCCCGGGCTCTGGAAACCGGGGTTTCTCCCTCCAGGCGGGCCGGCCCGGGCTCTGGAAACCGGGGTTTCTCCCTCCAGGCGGGCCGGCCCGGGCTCTGGAAACCGGGGTTTCTCCCTCCAGGCGGGCCGGCCCGGGCTCTGGAAACCGGGGTTTCTCCCTCCAGGCGGGCCGGCCCGGGCTCTGGAAACCGGGGTTTCTCCCTCCAGGCTGGCCGGCCCGGGCTCTGGAAACCGGGGTTTCTCCCTCCAGGCGGGCCGGCCTGGGCTCTGGAAACCGGGGTTTCTCCCTCCAGGCCGGCCAGAGCGACAGCAGGCCTTGTGTTGGTCAGGCTGCCTCTCCCTCCCCCTCCATCGGAGACTCCCTCCCAGCCGCCATCCAGTTCCCGCGATGACCCGACTTCACCCTGCGTTATCTACCCCCCCCTTCCTAAAATCTCAGGACTCCCCAGACCCCACACAGCGACGCCACCATCCCCCCGAAAGGGCCACCTCACAAGTGGGCAGAAGGGCTCTGTGTGGAGACGCAGGGACGGGGAGAAGCCTCCGTTCTTTTCAAATCACCCCTCATTATTGGCAACTTCTCCCCGGTGTTGGGCCAGAAGCTGCCTCGTCGTGAGCCCCAGCTGCCCACAGGACCTGCAGGAGCCGCTCCGAGGCCACTCCCTTCACCGATTCTCACTGGCTGAGCGGCCGCCCTCACCTCTGCCTGAGCACGCTTCACACGGTCACCGTCTCTTTCGAAAAAGTGACCCTTGAACCCGGCTGGTGTTGCTCAGTGGTTGGGTGTCGCCCTGTAAGCCAGGGGGTTGGGGTTCGATTCCCTGGTCAGGGCACACGCCCGGGTTTCAGACTCCATCACCGGCAGATGGGCGTGCAGGAGGGAGCTGATCAGTGATTCGCATCATTGATGTTTCTCTCCCTCCCTCCCTCTCCGAAATCAATACAAATATATTCTTTGAAGTGGCCCTTGGAACTAAATGTAATGTTTTCAGCGTGGACCAGTCGGTAGAGCTGGCATCTCCTGTGCTTCTCCAGCAGGCTAGGTAAGAGGTGTGACACTATTCCAGGGGCTTAAAGGACGTAGGATGTTTTTTTCTCTTTTAAGTAACAGCCCGAGATGAACAGGCTAGCAAGTGACCCCTGTTCTCTGAGGTCATTCAGGGACCCAGGCTCCTCCTACCTGGGGTTTCAATAGCCCACAGGGCTGTGGTCGGCAAACTGCGGCTCACAAGCCACCTGCGCGGCTCTTTGGCCCCTGGAGTGTGGCTCTTCCACAAAATAGCACGGCCTGGGCGAGTCTATGTTGAAGACGTGGCGTTAGAAGACGTTTACGTTTAAAAAATGTGGCTCTCCAGAGAAATGTCGGCCGTTGTCCTGTTGGTAGTTGGCTCTGTTGGCGAATGAGTTTGCAGACCCCTGGGCTAGTGGGCACATCCCGTCCCACGCAGGCCCCGTAAAGTGCACGTTTCAGTCCCCGTGTGGTGACTCTGCCCATCTCAATAGTTCTAGTTCTTGATGATAACGTGATTGCAGACCTTTGGGCAAAGCTGGTCTCTGACTCCTCCCCTCATCTTGGCTCCACCGGGGCCTGGTTTGATCTCAAACAAGTCCCGTAACCTCTCCACAGGAGACCCCTTTTCTCCGGACCTTCCCTACCCTCCCAGCCCCGCTCCCCCGTCAATCAAGTGGGTAGCAGAGCTCGACCGGTGTGTGGCTCAGTGTTGACCTGTGAACCAGGAGGTCACGGTTCGATTCCCGGTCGGGGCACAGGCCTGGGTTTCAGGCTCCATCCCCAGTAGGGGGCGCGCAGGAGGCAGCCGGTCCACGATTCTCTCTCATCATTGATGTTTCTCTCTCTCTTTCTCCCTCTCTGAAATCAATAAAAATATATACCTTATTTTCGGCGGATAAGACGACCGGAACTGATGACGACAGGAGGGAGATAACAAACAAGAGAGAGAGAGAGCGAGAGAGAGCGAGTGCCGGGCACGTCCCTGTGAGTTAGCAACGCCCGTCGTAACGGCAAGCTGCGGTATTTTCACACCCGGCGTGTGAGACGACCCCGACTTCTGAGGAGGTTTTCCCGGGTTGAAAAGTCGTCTTAGGCGCCGGGAGATACGGTATTTTTAGAAAGTGAAGTGAGCAGCAGACAGAGCCCCACGGAGAGAGAAGAGCAGTTGTGTGTGTGAAGGGGAAGGCCAGCGGGGCACACACCATGAGCGTGGGGCGGGGGGGGGGGCACTGGTGCCGTGAGCAAGGGCGGAGCATGCAGGGCCCGTGGGCCACGCCGGGGCGTCTGGACTTGACCCTGAGGCCCTGGAGGGGTTACAGGGGGTAAATCTGATCGAACTTAGACTCTGGGAAGACCCCTCTGGTCCAGGGCTGGGGAAGGTGCGAGGACTGCAGTGACCCGGGAGGGGGCTGGGCCCGGCCTCTGTGTTAGGAGGGGAAGAAGGGCTTATGGGAGAGAAGGAACCCGTTGACACGTACGACATTCCGAATGGGACCCTCACATGCAAAGAACTCTCCGTCACACACACAAAGCGCCGGGAGCTGCATGCTTGCCCGAGCCGACACCCCTAGCAGGCAGTCCCAAGGGGCTGGGGGGGGCGGTGAGCCTGTTACGCCATTGCTCTTCGTCTCTTGGTACAAATTGGCCCCTTGGGACCATTGTGGGAGGAAAGGTCTAGGTCAGTGGTTGGCAAATTGCGGCTCGCGAGCCACATATGGCTCTTTGGCCCCTGGAGTGTGGCTCTTCCGCAAAACACCACGGCCTGGGCGGGTCTATGTTGAAGAAGTGGCGTTAGAAGAAGTTTAAGTTTAAAAAATCCGGCTCAAAAGAAATTTCAGTCGTCGTCCTGTTGATGTTTGGCTGTGTGGACGGATGAGTTTGCTGACTACTGGTCTGGTTCACCACTCGGTGGCTATCCGGGAGCTACCACCAGGCGGGGTGCGGTGCTGCCCCGGGGCATCCTGGGAGAACCCTGGGGAGGGATGGGGAGGCCGGCAGCAGGGCTCCCGGGAGAGGAGCCTGCCCCGGGGCATCCTGGGAGAACCCTGGGGAGGGATGGGGAGGCCGGCAGCAGGGCTCCTGGGAGAGGAGCCTGCCCCGGGGCATCCTGGGAGAATCCTGGGGAGGGATGGGGAGGCCGGCAGCAGGGCTCCCGGGAGAGGAGCCTGCAGGACCAGGTGGAGGGCCCCAGAGCAGACGCTGGCTGGCTGACAGTGTCCCTGAGCGGACCGGCCAGGAGGCCTTGGAGACGGACGGCCTGTGACGGGCGTGCCAGGCACTCTGTTGGAGACGGACAGGTGTGGCCGGGGACCCTGGGACGGCTCCGTGCCCGGGACCCAGCACTCGGCCCAGATCCTGGGACACTGTGTGGTCTGGGGCAGCCAGGGCCACGACCCACCCATCCCAGGGGCAACTGCAGAGCTAGAGCTTCAGGGCGAGTCCTCCGCAGAGGGGACTCTCCCGTGTGCGGAGTCGCAGTCCGTGGGCCTGGTCCTCACCGGTCACTCCGGCCAGACCCCCAGCGCCTCCCGGACGGTGCCCGACGGACAGAGAGAAGCGCGGACCGGAACGGGGGAGGGGGGGGCGCGGCTGCTGGTGGGGAGAGGGGACTCGGGCCTGTCCCTGCGCCTCGCCGCTCCCCCAGGACGGGAGACCCGGACAGAAAGAAGGAGAACTAGTTTTCCGAACACTCGCCACCCAGAGATGGAGGAAGCAGACTTGACCTCAGTCTCAGGGTCAAAGAGAAGTTCACCGGCTCCATCTGGCTGCCCGGCTCTGCATCTTCGGCGTCAGACAGCTCCTGCCCGCAGTGGCTCCGAGCGGGCCGAGGACCAGGGACTTTGGGTCAAATGTCATTTAAAGGGAATAAGGGGGGGCGGGGGGGAACGGGTGTGTTTAGGCGCTCTACGTAGTGAGTTCTGGTTTCCCCTCCGGAAAATGAAAGCCAAGCTGGACTTGGCTCTGGAGAGACGCCCGATTTTCTGGTGGCGCAACTCAAATGGGAACACGGGGCAGGAAGCCGGGGAGCGATCGGGCGCGCACCCCGGCAGGTGCTCACGGCGGGCGCTCCTGTGCAGGCGGAGCCATTCCCGGCGCGGGCCCTGCGCAGAGGCTGGCCCTCGGCCCCTCCCGGCTCCCTCGCCTGCAGGTGGGCGCAGCCGCGTTCCTCACGCCAGGACAACTTGTTCTTGTCTTGTTTTTATCGCAGCTCAGTGTCATCCTTTTTTTCCTTTTTAAATATATTTTATTGGTTTTTTACAGAGAGGAAGGGAGAGGGAGAGTCAGAAACATCGATGAGAGAGAAACATCGGTCAGCTGCCTCCTGCACACCCCCCACTGGGGATGTGCCCGTAACCAAGGTGCATGCCCTTGGCCGGAATCGAACCCGGGACCCTTCAGTCCACAGGCCGACGCTCTATCCACTGAGCCACACCGGTTTCCGCTCAGTGTCATTCCTGGACTTTCCCTCTTTGAATGCAATTTTCCGTGTCTGCCCCTTTAATCAGAGCTGGCAGCTCAGAGGGCCGGGAGGGAAGAGAAGCCGTCTTCCAAAGCCCATTTCCTGGTCTCCGGAGAGGTCTGCGGTTAGGTCAGCCCCCTGCGCTGGGTGCTCTCGGGCTGTGGGCAGGGTGGCATGTGACCGGGCCAGAAGCTGTGCCCGTTCCTGTCTTGGCATAGAGACTGCTCGTGAACAGCTCCGTGTATAAGAACGGTTTTGTTTTACCAGGTGAATGTTTTCCCCCCGACGTGGGGTATTATTTTTATAACACCTATCAAAGAAAGGGAAAGCCGCCAGGCCAGCGGGCCCCCAGGGGCCCCCGTGCTGCAGGGAGGACTTTAGGTTTCCTGTTGACTAGCCTACATTTTTCTTTGCACCAAGACTCCCCCTGCCCCCCTCCGCCCCTCCCGCCCCCGAGGCCTCGCCCTGCCCTCAGAAAACGGAACAATATAAAGTGGACAGAACACGGACGGCTTTGAAGGGGAAAGTCACGCTACGTTTTTTTAGGCTACAGCACTTTTTTTTCAGGTCGCTTAAAAGAAATCGAGCTGAGCCCATTTTCAGGGAAACTCCGGGCTTGGGGAAATCAGGCATCGGCTACCCACGTCAGCAACCCCCGCGCACCCCACCGATCGCCAGTGCCTCCAAAGCAGACTAAGAAAATGGTCTGAATGTTCAATCAAATTAGTATCTTTCTATGGAAGAATGTTCACAAATATAGCCGAGGGAGGGAGGGAGGGAGGGAGAGAGGGAGGGAGGGAGGGAGGGAGGGGGAGAGAGAGAGAGAGAGAGAGAGAGAGAGAGAGAGAGAGGATTCTACTGTTCAATATTTTTTGCACACACACACAAAGGAAATATGCTAAAACGGGTGGTGGGACCATGGGTATTTTATTTCTTGGTGCTTTTCTTTTTTCCCCAAACTTCCTGGCACAGCAGGTATTGCACTCCTGGTAGAGGATGGTAGTTAAAAGCACAGACTTTGGACCAGGTCAAACTGGTTCGAATCCTTGCTCTACCACTTCCTGTGGAGGCATTAAGCAAATTGCTTCTTTTTTCTGGGTCTGTTGTCCCGTCTGTGAAATGGGGCTAAGCACCAGGCCTGTCTACAGGACTCTGATGAGAACCAAAGGGTTAATACGCATAGGAACCACGGTATGCTTGTTGAAGCAAGAAAAGGGTCACTTTTATTTTAAAGTATATTTTATTGATTTTTCACAGAGAGGAAGGGAGAGGGACAGAAAGTCAGAAACATCGATGGGAGAGAAACATCAATCAGCTGCCTCCTGCACACCCCCTACCGGGGATGTGCCCGCAGCCAAGGTACATGCCCTCGACGGGAATTGAACCTGGGACCCTTCAGTCTGCAGGCCGACGCTCTATCCACTGAGCCACACCGGTTTCGACAGAAAAGGGTCATTTTAAACGTAGTCAAATCGCGGATAATTTCGGGTGTTACCGGCCATCTATCACCCTCCTATTTTAGGAATTCCTATTTGCTGAAGGGGGGGAGACCTGCAAGGTGTCCCCCCGGGTCTGTGTTTGCCTCTGCTGATAGGGTTAGGGTGGCGAGACGACACTGGACAGGTAGCGGAAGTTCTTCACGTTATCTGCCAGGTTATGACAAAGAGCAGGAGTTTCCCATGGGCACATGTACTATGACCTCCCCCTCGGCCCCCCTCCCGCCCCTTGGTCGTGGCTGAATCTGAACCGCAAGTTAGACTCTCCCCATTGAATTCGTGACGTTCACAGAACTAAAGGGACCCTTGGCCTCTGGTGATCTGTGCCCCCCGCCCAGGTGGGGGTGCCTGGGCGGTACGTGCTTCCATACGCGCTTCGCTGCCCCACGTAGCCCGGGAGGAGCAGAGGGAAGTGGGAGCGGCTTTGTGGGGGAGAATCAAACGATTGTGAAATCGCCAGGAGAGGATGAAGGATCGGGTGACGCGCAGGGAGGCCTTTCCCCACGTGCAGGGGGGGTCTACGCCCAGCAGAGAGAGAACCGAAGGGGCTGAGCTCATGTGTCGTTTTGTAATAAAAAAATGTCTTGGTGAGTGAGGTGCGGCCCAAGCACTGACAGAAAGAAATTGGAAAAAAAAAAAAAAAAAAGAAGCAGCCCCAAAGGCGGGGTGCCTCCTGGGCGGGGGGGGGGGGGGCCCGGGAGGGCGGGGAGGAGAAGGTGGCTCTGAAAATCATCGAAAACCACACCGAGGCCGTTTCCTCTGGGCCGAGGGGAAAACAGGCGAGAAAAAGGAAAGTCCGAATCTCTTGTTTACCCAGCTGTCTGCACAAAGTGAATTATTCATGATTAAATGTGAATAATAAACCTATGCAAATATTTGTTGTCTTTTCAGGTTGAAGGAGGTTGGGGGAGCAGGAGGAAGTGAAGTCACTTGAAAATGATCTAGTTCACCATCCTTTTTTGTTGTTGAAATATCTCACGAACATGAACGTTGATTGTTATTTACATGCAACCCCCCTTCCCGCCAGAGACACACACAGGCTGCCTGCCCTCCGGGAGCCCTTGTCCTGTTGGCAAAAACCATGCAGAGCGTCTCTCTCGGCACCACCGCGACCTCTGACATTTCCCCAGAAAGTCATTGTGAAAGTGGCGTGTGTGTTTAATTTTCTGACTCGAGAGGGTGAAAAAGCTTACGGCCGGCGTTCTTCTCTAATGGGAAACCGTAACGGACGAGTTTCCAAGTACCGCCGCTTACTGTAATCCTTACCTGTCACTTCGGCTGCTCGGCTGCTAAAGGGAATGGGACAATAATACTGATACCCCGCAGCTCGAAGCGACTTATCTTCCCGGTTACCGAACCGGGGTAACAGTTTCCACAGAACGAGGCTCGGTTCCACGCCGCCGGCCCATTCTAAGAATCACAAAATCCAAGCGAGAGCGAAACGGCAGAAAGGTGTTTCACCATCTTGCAACCTCTGTAACTTTTTCAAAGTCACTTTACATAGTGTGTCATCGCTGCCGCCGCTCAAAGGCTTTGTGGCATGCAAATGACTCCTCTGTGTGTCTGCCACCGTGAACGAGTTTCCTTAATGATGCTAACAGCACTTTCCCCTGCGCCCCATCGTGAAGGCCAAGTTCATTCTGACTGGGGCCTGTGGTTCCGCTAACCATGGGACAGCTTAGTCCAGAGCAGGCGAATCTCACGTTTGCTCAACAAGAACCCAGTGTCTGGAGCAGGGGCTGGAGGCCTGGCTCTCTCTCCTGGCCCCGCGGCTTCCCGTTCTCTCTAGAACCCCATGAAGGCCTGCCCCCCTCCAAGGGAATGCTCCATTAGGATTTCAGTCGATGGTTGCTTTCTTTCTTTTTTAAAATATATTTTATTGATTTTTTTACAGAGAGGAAGGGGGAGGGGCAGAGAGCTAGAAACATTGATGAGAGAGAAACATCAATCAGCTGCCTCCTGCACACCTTCCACTGGGGATGTGCCCACAACCAAGGCACATGCCCTTGACCGGAATGGAACCTGGGACCCTTCAGTCCGCAGGCCGACGCTCTGTCCGCTGAGCCCAACGGTTTCGGCGGGGGTTGCTTTCTTACTGTTATGGCTGGGAGCCCTTTTGTGAGGAAGTCTCTGAGCCTGCGCGGTAATGGAGGGGAGGCCCATTAGGAGACTTCACTGTGAATGGGCATCTTGGTCCGGGAGAAAAGCTCTCTGAGGCCGAGCGACACAGACACATCTTTGTTGGACAGATGTGACCGGGGGACCTAACCACATTCCTTGTGGTTTCAGAATGACATGCACATTCTGGGACCCAGGGCTAGGCAGAGCTGGCTGTTCTCAGTAAGGCCTGACCACACCAGTTCTTCAACGCAGAGAGCGAGCGCCACATGCTACAGATTCTTAGAAGCAAGCGGGTGGCGGGTGTGCGCCCTGAAGGAACGGGAATGAGACTCTGCCCGCTGACTCCCGCCTTTGAAGACAGGCTGCCAGTCACGCACGGCCCCCAACTCCCACCCCCAGGCTCCTGGACAAACCCATTTTATCATAATCTACTGTGGATTTTCTTTCTCCCTTGATCTTGTTCAATAGTACTGAAGTCTTTCTGTTGGCATTTGAATATTTTCTTTATATATATGTATAGATAGGTAGATCTCAGAGGGGGAGAGAAATATCAATGACGAGGAAGAAAACTTGATTGGCCACCTCCTGCACGCCCCACACTGGGGACGGAGCCTGCAACAGGGCCTGTGCCCTGACCAGGAACGGGACTGTGACCTCCTGCCTCATAGGTCGATGCTCAGTCTCTTTTCGGATCACACTGGAGGCCCGACACATGAACTTCCTGTAAGAACGGGCCTCCTTCCCCTGGCTGCCGGCACTCCTTCGCGCTGGCTGGAGCCGCCTTTTTGCTCCGCCCCAGTGCCACCTTTCTGCCTTCCCATGCTTCCCATAGGCCCAGAGTGGCTGGGGTGGTGCAGAACGTTCCGCCTCACCCTGGCCACTCAGTGCCTATATACACAAATTAACCCACCCTCTTTGTTGGGTTAATTTGCATACTCACTCGTGATTGGCTGCTGGGTGTCGTGAAGGTACAGTCAATTTGCATCTTACCCTTTTATTAGAGTAGATTCCCTAGGTGACATTGTTCTTACTAACATGCTTCTGTTTAAGAAATGCAAGTGTGGGAGGCCAGCACAGTAAGCTTAAGCTGCTGCTCCCATCCATCAAACTGTCCCGAGGGCAAGGGAGTTTGGATTTGGGGACAGAAGAGGGGAGGGGGCTCAGAGCAGAGGCAATCGGGAGCATGCTCTGGTGCTGGCCGAGCCAGGAGAGGATGTTGACCCGGGATCTCTGGGCAGGCAAAACCAGCACAGGGACCCCGAGCTCCCGAGACTAAGGAAGAAGACAGGCCAAGTTAAAAAATAGCAATGATGATGAACAGCCATGACGGACATCTGCTGAGCACTGACTAGATGCATGCTGAGCAGTTCCTATGAATTGCCTCGCTTAATCCTCACAACAGGGTTGCTAGGTAGGCATCATTATTACCGTGTTACCGGATGAGTAACATGGGGACCATAGGATTTCTAAATTGTCTGGGAAATTGCCGTCCGGTTCTGAGGCCAGAAACCTGGGCGTTTTCTTGACTACCTTGCTAAAAGGAAGGTGAAGATTGAACTGCGCCTGCTCACCCTAGAGCTGAGTGGTCATTACCCAAATGGAACTCGGGTACCCCAGACTTCTCCCGCCTCCGGGAGTCCAGCAATAGCCGACTAAAGACCCCCCAAAAGTCCGCTCTTACTCCAGGTTTCTCTCCCTGCAGGTTTGAGTCCCCAAGGAAAGCTCCAGACCCGACCAGCCTTAGATGCTTTGGGTTGCCTGACCCAGCCTGCCTCGCCCCTTCTGCTCTGGGGAAACCCTTGTGCTGCTGAACCTCATGGCGAGGTTAAGGCCAGCCTAAAATGTTCGATAAGACTGGGATCAGTCTACCTGCACCCCCCCACCACCACACAGTCAGTCAGTGAGCGTATTTGTGAGACCAACGCGCCCTACAAGAGTTGTCTCAACAACCTTGACATTCCCAGAAGGTCACCATTTGCAAAGATGTAGCGCATCCAAGGGGAAGTCACATGATCAGATTAGCACCTCGAGTCCCTCCGTCTCTGGATGGGCTCTTGGCTTTCCCATGGGTCACCGGAGGCCCAGCCAGGCCCTCCCCGGCGCCCGCCTCCCCCACACAAACGGACAACGGCGTAGCAAGCCGCGGCCGGGCCTCATGACGCAAACACGGAACCACATAAACACAGAGGCGCGTCGTCTCTAATGTGGGACAGACAGGCACTTTCTCCTGAGTGGAGTCCACAGCCAGCCCCGCTGGAGGCACCTTAACTCCCTCCCGCACGCAGAGTGTGTTCAGCCTCATTCAATCCTCCTCCTCCTCCCCCTCCCCCTCCCCCTCCTCCTCCTCCTCCCCGTCCTCCTCCTTCTCCTCTTTCTCCTCCCCCTCCTCCTCCGAATGATGGCTATTCTAAGGACGATCTCTGCCATCAGAATCCGTGGCAACCCCTAGGGTTCGAAACCATAAGTTAATTGGACACTTTCAGACGATGGAAACTGGCTCTAACGGGGAACGCTGTTTTTTAAACACACACACACACACACACACACACATACACACAGAGACACATGCGCGCGCACACATACACACGTGTGCACAATACACACAGAGACACACGCGCACGCACACATACACACACAAACACACACATGTGCACACACATACACACAGAGACACACGCGCGCACACACATACACACAAACACACACATGCGCGCATACATACACACAGAGACACATGTGCGCACACACATACACACGCGCGCGCACATACACACACACACACACACACACACACACACGACGCTGAACCTGTGTGTCCCCACCTCAGCCCCGATGACGCGCTCAGCTGCGTCTCCAGCTCTTCCTGGCAGCGGGGCGCGGGGCGAGGGGCGCGGGGCACGGGGGGCGGGCGAAGGCCCAGGGAGGGAAACGGAGGTGCGGTTTCGGTGCCTGGCTTCAAAGGCCAGCGGCAGCCTTGGAGCCGAAGCCGCCTCTCTGCAGCGAGACCGCGTTCTGTAGAGACAGAGCCCCGAGCGGCAGAAGCCACCTCCCCGGCCTCGTGTCTAACTGACCAGCCTCCCAGTTTCTAGGCCGCCGTCACCTCGTCGTCGCCGTCGCCCCGCTGGGCCACGCACAGCCGGGCGCGGGAGTGGCGGCTGAGGGGCGGCTCGGGGTCCCGATGCCACTCCTTTCGCGGAATTCCAGCCTCCGGGCGAACGTGCTGACCCACCCCGCTCCTGCGAGGGCAGACACGAGCCGGCGAGGGAGGTTTTTCTCCCGGTGGAATCGCTCGGTAAGCAAAACCGAACGCCTTCCAATCCTGACACCGGTGGCACACATCAGCTCTGTGTGTAAACCGGCTGGGTCACGTGTTCCTGGTTCTCAGACCCTCCGACTGCAGACCCCGTCCCCGCCCGCCAGCCCAGGGCGCAGCCGCACCCCTCTCTGCCTCGCCTGCCGCGTCAGACAGCACTGCCCCCCTCCGGCCTGGCCGCAGGCTCCGCTGGGAGAGGGGGTCAGACACCACTGCCCCCCACCGGCCTGGCCGTAGTCTCCGCTGGGAGAGGGGGTCAGACAGCACTGCCCACCACCGGCCTGGCCGCAGTCTCCGCTGGGAGAGGGGGTCAGACAGCACTGCCCACCTCCGGCCTGGCCGCAGTCTCCGCTGGGAGAGGGGGTCAGACAGCACTGCCCACCTCCGGCCTGGCCGCAGTCTCCGCTGGGAGAGGGGGTCAGACACCACTGCCCACCACCGGCCTGGCCGCAGTCTCCGCTGGGAGAGGGGGTCAGACACCACTGCCCCCCTCCGGCCTGGCCGCAGTCTCCGCTGGGAGAGGGGGTCAGACAGCACTGCCCCCCACCGGCCTGGCCGTAGTCTCCGCTGGGAGAGGGGGTCAGACACCACTGCCCCCCACCGGCCTGGCCGCAGTCTCCGCTGGGAGAGGGGGTCAGACACCACTGCCTCCCTCCGGCCTGGCCGCAGCCTCCGCTGGGAGAGGGGGTCAGACACCACTGCCCACCTCCGGCCTGGCCGCAGTCTCCGCTGGGAGAGGGGGTCAGACAGCACTGCCCACCTCCGGCCTGGCCGTAGTCTCCGCTGGGAGAGGGGGTCAGACACCACTGCCCCCCTCCGGCCTGGCCGCAGCCTCCGCTGGGAGAGGGGGTCAGACACCACTGCCCACCACCGGCCTGGCCGCAGTCTCCGCTGGGAGAGGGGGTCAGACACCACTGCCCACCTCCGGCCTGGCCGCAGTCTCCGCTGGGAGAGGGGGTCAGACACCACTGCCCCCCTCCGGCCTGGCCGCAGTCTCCGCTGGGAGAGGGGGTCAGACACCACTGCCCACCACCGGCCTGGCCGCAGTCTCCGCTGGGAGAGGGGGTCAGACACCACTGCCCCCCTCCGGCCTGGCCGCAGCCTCCGCTGGGAGAGGGTGTTCGCCAAATCACTGAAATCACTCTGAATTTTCTAGAAAGGTTCAGATTCTAGACGTTGGCTTCAAGGATCTGTCAACCTTAGGGTACATTGATGAAATGTGTAAACACAGAGAGCTAAATTCTCTTTAAAAATATATTTTGTTGATTTTTTACAGAGAGGAAGGGAGAGGGATAGAGAGTCAGAAACATCGATGGGAGAGAAACATCGATCAGCTGCCTCCTGCACACCCCTACTGGGGATCTGCCCGCAACCAAGGCACATGCCCGTGACCGGAATCGAACCCAGGACCCTTCAGTCCGCAGGCCGACGCTCTGTCCACTGAGCACACCGGTCTCAGAGGCTGTGTTCTCTCTTTAAGCAAAACGGTTCCCTCTGAGGCCCAGGCTGACTGTTCCATGGAGCTACTCTGCTCTGAGAGTGAAAGGCTGCGGGAGTCTTTGTAAAGCCCCATGGTGGTCAAACTCTTGCTGAGGAGGGACCCCGGGCCGCACAGGGAGGGACCCCGGGCCGCACAGGGAGGGACCCCCGGGCCCACAGGGAGGGACCCCGGGCCGCACAGGGAGGGCCCCCGGGCCGCACAGGGAGGGACCCCGGGCCGCACAGGGAGGGACCCCGGGCCGCACAGGGAGGGACCCCCGGGCCCACAGGGAGGGACCCCGGGCCGCACAGGGAGGGACATCCAGGCCGCACAGGGAGGGCCCCCGGGCCGCACAGGGAGGGCCCCCGGGCCGCACAGGGAGGGACCCCGGGCCGCACAGGGAGGGACCCCGGGCCCACAGGGAGGGACCCCGGGCCGCACAGGGAGGGACCCCGGGCCCACAGGGAGGGACCCCGGGCCGCACAGGGAGGGACATCCAGGCCGCACAGGGAGGGGCCCCGGGCCGCACAGGGCAGCAGCCGTTTCCGGATCCTGACACCCGGAAGCGGTACCCCCCCCCCCGCCCCCAGCCAAACGGACCTCGTGCGGCTCCGGCAGCTGGGTCTCAGCTCTGCCTGCGGAGACACACAACAGCCCCAATCCCTGCAGACAGCTCATCTCCACAAACGACTCTCTCAAAAGCAGCCGTGGTGACTCAGGCACACCCCATCAAGCACACAACAGACACAATACTTTCCCCCCTTCTCCTTCTAGCGGCAGAGCGGGCTGGACCCGCAGGTCGGAGAGAACGCCCCCACAGCAGGCCCTGGGTGAGCCCGAGCGCGGACCCTGCCCCGGGGCTCAGAAGGGAAGGAGAGCCGGCAGCGGGCGGAGCTAGCCGGGGCGCTCCCTCGGGTTCTCCTCTTGTGGGCGCCCAGCCCTCCTCCCGCTAAAGGGCATGCGGCCCCGAGGTGCCCGGTCAGTCTGGGCCAGAGGCTTCAGGCTCCATCTTTTGTGCACATTAGAATCGGGGGAGGGGGGTTCGCATGGGGCCCCATCCCTGGAGATCTTCCATAGAAACGAAGTGGGCCTTGTAAACTCTAGGTGCTGGGGTTCTTTTTAAAAATATATTTTTTTTTCTTGATTTTTCACAGAGAGGAAGGGAGAGGGATAGAGA
Organism: Antrozous pallidus; assembly: GCA_027563665.1. NCBI lineage: Eukaryota > Metazoa > Chordata > Mammalia > Chiroptera > Vespertilionidae > Antrozous > Antrozous pallidus. The sequence continues at coordinate 3,630,610 of CM050528.1, forward strand.
GCTAGAAACATCAATGAGAGAAACATCGATCAGCTGCCTCCTGCACACCGCCCACTGGGGATGTGCCCGCAACCAAGGTACATGCCCTTGACCGGAATCGAACCCGGGACCTTTCAGTCTGCGGGCTGATGCTCTATCCTCTGAGCCAAACCGGTTTGGGCTGGGTGCTGGTATTCTCACTGTGCTCCGAGAAACATTAAGATAAGCAAAGAAGAAAAGCCAAGTAAGAAAGAAATACCTTGCATTTTTTTTATTGAACCAGTAAATTTAACCAATACATTTCCTTAAATGTCTTTCACTATACATTTCCCTTATTGGTTCTATCCATTTACATTAAATCCCACATTATAGAAGAATAAAAACAACACTTGCAGTCATTTGTAACTCATTAAGTCTATCAGGATTCTTCCAGAATAAGGGAGCTGGTCCCCTGGTCTGCAGGGTGCGGACTGCAGGGCAAGCTGGGGGCTGCTGGGAAGCGTGGGCACAGCCTTACGGCAGCCCGGGGCCCGGGCCAGGGTGGAAGCAGCTGATGGTCCCACACTTAGCTGTTCAGCCTCGTGACTGACGTTAGCACAGAAACCCCACCTGGGTAAGCACCACCGCAGCATTTCTGCAACTCTGTGGGAATTCTAATAAAGCTGCAGAGGGATTCCAGGGCACAGGTTCCAACAAGCTGGAACATTCCACAGCCGTCTAAGTGCCAGGGAGTCTGATTATGCAAAGAAACCCGCTCTCCTTGGAGAACAACGGCTCGTTTCTCCTCGCCGTAGCCGCCTTTAGAAAGAGGAAGGGGCTCCTTTAGAGAGAGGAAGGGGGTCTCATCGCTAAGTTATTCTGGAAGCAAGGCTGGCCCGAGGCGGCCGGGGACCCCGCTCCCCGCGGCTGAGTGAACAGGCGAACTATCTAGTGACTTCTAAACTGCCTAAGGAAGCTGCACACGTTTAGGAAAAGGTTTTCACGACAGGAACTTACTCTCCTACTGACACTTCATGTAGTTTGTTGCAGAACAAAATTCTCTGGGGATGAACGTAGCAAAGGCTTCTCAGTGTCGTCTCCTCTCCGGGACGATGGGTCCCACCGGCTCGCTGACCTTCCTCCTCTTCCTGGGGCTCTCGCGGCTTTGCTGGCTGAACTCAGCCCTCCTGCTCCGGGCCTGTGAGAGCCGCCAGAGAGGCACAGCTCAGCCAAGGATCTGACAGGACAGGACACACAGACAGGACACACAGGACACACAGGACAGGACACACAGACAGGACACACAGACAGGACACACAGACAGGACGCACAGGACAGGACACACAGGACAGGACACACAGACAGGACACACAGGACAGGACACACAGACAGGACACACGGACAGGACACACAGACAGGACACACAGACAGGACACACAGACAGGACACACAGGACACACAGGACAGGACACACAGACAGGACACACAGACAGGACACACAGACAGGACGCACAGGACAGGACGCACAGGACAGGACACACAGACAGGACACACAGGACAGGACACACAGACAGGACACACAGGACAGGACGCACAGACAGGACACACAGACAGGACACACAGACAGGACACACAGACAGGACACACAGACAGGACACACAGACAGGACACACAGACAGGACACACAGGACAGGACGCACAGACAGGACACACAGACAGGACACACAGACAGGACACACAGACAGGACACACAGACAGGACACACAGGACACACAGGACAGGCAGACCGCGTCCCGACGCTCACGCCGCAGACCGGATCCAAACCTGCCCCCCGCGGCCGGGCCGGCCCTGCCCGGAGGCCCCGCTGCCAGCTCGTCTGCGGTTCCCAGTCTCAGTGGTCCCCTGCGGGCAGCCAGTCCAGGGACAGTTTCTGACTCTTTTTAGTGGGTGTGGCACACCCACCTTTTAAAAAAATATTTTATTGACTTTACAGAGAGGAAGAGAGAGGGATAGAAAGTCAGAAATACTGATGAGAAACATCGATCAGCCGCCTCCTGCACACCTCCCACTGGGGATGTGCCCGCAACCAAGGCACATGCCCTTGACCGGAATCGAACCCGGGACCCTTCAGTCCGCAGGTCGATGCTCTATCCGCTGAGCCACACCGGTCTCCACATCCACCTCTGGAGGGAAGAGTTGTCAGGCTGTGAGGCCAACAGGGGCAGGGAAGGGGCAGGCGAGCTGTGGGGCGCTGATGGCCTGAGGGGCGGACAGAAGCCCAGGCCCCATTCTGCCCAGGGCGACAGCCTGATGCATCGGGAAGGACAGGGCCCCTGGGCCTCGTTTCTCTTGGGGAGAGGTGTCGTGGTCAAAGGGGAGCGGAGGAGGGGGTCGTCACTGGAGCCCAGCTCTCCACTGGGCTCGGCCTTGTCAAGATTTCAGGGCGTAGTTTTGCTTAACTGAACGAACAACTAGACGTGTGAGAATCTGTCGGGCAATCTCCGTCCGATGCCTGGAGTTCCGGGAAACTCAGAGGACATTTTTCTATTTTCCAGCCACTAGATGGGAGGAAAGGGTTTTCCATGTTCTCTGTGTTTTCTTTGGTAGAAAAACAGAATAAGTATTTTTTGTTGTTGTTAATCCTCATTGGAAGTTATTTTTCCACACTGATTTTAGAGAGAGTGGAAGGGAGAGGGGAGGGGGAAGAAGGAGAGAGAGAGAGAGAGAGAGAGAAACATCATGTGAGAGACCCACATCAATTGGTTGCCAACTTGGGTGCGGAACCTGCGACCAGGTCCATTCCCTTGACTGGAATTGGACCCATGACCCTTTGGTGAGTGGAGCCAATACACTAACCACTGAGCCACGCCGGCCAGGGCAGGACAAGTGTTTTTAAGTAAGACTTGTCAGAATATCTACTAGAGGTTCCAACACTATCCTTTTTTCTTTTGTGATAGAGACAGGTTATTATTATTGATATGCCATTACTACGCAACACTGGGAATGTCGCTAAAACTCTTAAGTGCCATTTAGAATCAAAGCCTGGGTCTACAAATGGTTAATGTAGTCAGTCACTGGCTTTTCTTTCAGCTTTAGAAAGCAGTTGAAATTCTGATCTCAGAAACCACAAATTCCCTTTGGCTTAAACTAAGGCACTGACAATAAAACTCTGAGAAAATAAATAGAGCTGCTCACCAACGAAATGTTTTGCTTAGATATGTAAAAGCTGAAACCGGGCTGCGCTAAAGGAAGGGAAACAGCAACATAAAAATCCCAACCCAAACCCAGCTCTTTGTTCCAGTGTGTGTGAGAAAAAGCACCCGGTAAGGTCGCTTTCCTTGAACTGCTGCCTCGTGTGCTTTCCATTGCGATGGGCGGACCCTCATTTCTGTCAAGTCTGGTCCCCCGAGAAGAGAAGAGAAGGCATACAGATCCTTACGTGACAAGTTCACCTGATGGTTTCATAGTTTTGTCCTCTTTCTCTTCTTTGCTCAAAAGTAAACCAGAGATTTACTTTAAGTTGCAGAACTAGAATTTTATTGCTGAGTTAATGGCGATGTGTTAAGTAATGTATCCCATCTCATGGAGACCAGCGAGGCCTGGGAACTTTCGATAATTTACAGAACACCAGTGGGTTCAAAAGCGAGTATGTGACCCGTCAGGGGACACTTCCAAACCCAGATGAACAACCGACGTGAACTACATCAGCCAACCGATTTGTCCACAAACATGTTTCAAGGGGATTCCAACAGACTGCGTTTGCACATGGGCTGCCAGGACCAGCCAGGCGGGCGGGAGGCCAGCGGTCGGGCGGGCTAGACAGGCCATCGGGAAGAGGGAGCAACATCGGCGATCATCAAATGACGTATGATGCACGTCACGTTCCAGTTTAAACAGCGTTCAAAGTGTGTCTGTGCACAGGCTGACCAGGGGCTACTCTGACCCGCTTACCAACAGAGCCGCAGGAGTAGAGTAGCTACATACACACCCGAAAAGAGCCCTAACAACATGCTTTCTGCAGGCTATTGCCCTGCTTTCCGGTTTTGGGGTGCTAACAGTCTCCATTTGGGAAGCTGGAGAGCAGGTTTTGCCTTAAGCACAACTGATTTTTAGCTGGCTTGGTAGCAGTATTTAAAAAGCACTGGGAAGCGTCTTTTCTTTTAAACGAGCCCACTTATTTCATTATTCACTTCTTTTAAAATTGGTTTGAATGTTTATTACTGTTTATCCTTGAGGTTAATGAGACCATATTAGTCATCTTTTTATTCCCTGGTTCCTGGCATCGGGTAGGTGCTCTGAAATTATTGGCTGAATTAATTAATGCACTTTGATATTGATTTGAAGCCAGGCATTGTGCGAGGCGCCGGTATCATATCTCTAGTGATATAAAGATGAATAAGACACAGGCGTTACCAAGAACTGACTCTTATAAGGGAGAAGCATAAAGCACATGATCGCGGTATAATGCAATACAATATAACTCAGTGGCCACAATAGACATTCATTCATTCGGCCATTATGAGTGCCAGTTCTGTGCATGGCATTGTTTTAGGTGCTTGGGGCACCTCAGTGGCAAAAGAGATAAAAGTCCCTGCCCTGCCGATTTTACAATCTGTCCATTTTGGGCTTAATAATTCCCGATGGCATCTCAGTGCTTGTAGGACAGAGTCCAGACTCGGTACCTCGGGCTTTCATGCTGTCAGACTCTCCGTGTCGGGAGAGGAAGAGGATGGCAGACTGCCTGCAAGACCCTGGTGATGCCCTGTCTAGTTCGGCTCAGTAGATAGGGGATCGGCCTTCAGGCTGAACAGTCCCAGATTAGATTCTGGTCAAGGGCTCGATCCCCAGTAGGGAGTGTGCAAGAGGCAGCAGATCAATAATTCTCATCATTGATGTTTCTCTCTCTCCCCCACCCTCTCCCTTCTCTGAAATCAGTAACAATACATTGCAGGGGGAGTAAAGACCCTATTGAAAGCTATGCATTCTCTCCTCAGAAAAATGCCCAGAGAGAGAGAAACAGAAAGAGGGGAAGGAAGGAAGGAACTGTCAGACATTACACTGTAGCAGGCCGTTTGAGGGGCTCCGGCACGCCCTGAATCCCTCCCAATTAGAGTCACTGCCCCCACAGGACCAGGCTATGCCCAGCAGCTCCAGCCTCAGCTCTGGCACTCTGCTCCCCACCCTCTGACCTCTCCGTCTCCCACATCTTTCTTCTTCCTGATTTCAGACCTTTGCACGTGATGTTCCTTCTGCCTCAGATGCTCTTACCCTGCCACCTGCCCTCTCTTTGCCTAATTAATCCTAAGTCATTCTTAAGGTCTCAGATGAAAAATTATTTCCTCAAAGAGATTTTTCCTACACCCATGCTCTTTCTTTTTTAAAACCCTCACCCCAGGATATATTTCATTGATCTTAAAGAGAGGAAAAGAGAAAGAAGAGAGAGAAACATCAATCAGTTGTCCCCTGTACATGCTCCAACTGGGGATCAAACCCACAACCGAGGGCTGTGCCCTGACCAGGAATCCAACCTACAACCTTTCAGTGCTCGGGACGACACTCCGACCACTGAGCCACCCGGCCTGGGCCCGATCATATGCTCTCAAGTAGAATTATAGGAGGTCAGGGATGTGCCTGTCTTGGTCACAAAATGCACACAGTAGGGCTCACTGTTTATTTTTCAGTGAACGAATGAATCTTCCAGGAGCACTCTGCCAGCAGTGCAGAAAGGTACTGGGGGCCTCGCGTGGATGCAGGTGACGGGTCACGCCACCGGAGTAGTCAGGTGATAACTTGGGTGGCCGTGCAGACCAAAGGCAGCAGAGTGAGAAACGAAGGCAGGGTCGGGAGACTGTCCGACTGCGTGTGGTGGTAAAGAGAGGCAGGTTTGTCAAGAATGACCCCAGTCTCTGGCTTAGCTAACCTCACCGGAGGAGGTGCTGCTCGCTCCGGGAGAAGACAGGGCGTTCTGGGCCTGTTGGGTCTGGACACCCTGAAAGCCAGCGGCCGTGGAGAGGGAAGTGGAGCGCTCAGCAGCGCGCTGGGCCGGAGAGGGAAATCAGGCAGCGGGACGTGGAGGCCGATTAACGCCACGGGCGTGGAGGACCTGCTGCCGGAGCGGGGGGGCGTGAGAAGGGACAGGGGCCAGGACACAGCCGAGGAGCGCCAGCGGAGGGATTAGGTGGCAGCCGAGCCAACAAAGGAGACAGGGAGAAAGATGAATGGCCGGCAGATTGTCACACAAAGAAAGCCAGGGAAGAGAGTTTTAAGAATTAGGAAAGGACGTCAGTAATAAACCCGAATGTTAGCTTGCTAGTATCCAGATAGCTTTAGATATAATACTGCCAAATTAAAACTTGAGTTTGACATATTAAAATGTTTGCTCTTGTCCTAGCCAGTTTGGCTCAGTGGAGAGAGCGTAGGCCTGCGAACTGAAGGGTCCCAGGTTCGATTCCAGTCCAGGGCACGTACATGTCCCAGTTGCGGGCTCAGTCCCCAGTATGGGATGTGCAGGAGGCAGCCAATCAATTATCCTCTCTCATCACTGATGTTTCTATCTCTCTCTCCGTCTCCCTTCCTCTCTGAAATCAATAAAAACATATTTTTTAAAATGTGCTCTTCTTTTTACAAACATTGAATGCTTACAACGGACCGTAATAGTGTAAGGCAGGGATGGGGTTACTCCTCTTTTACAGATGTGGAAACTGAGCTCAGAGAAATGAGACCATCTGTCCAGCTCACACATTCAGTAACTGGACGTCTTGAACCCACACCTCCCGCTTTCAAATGCAGTGTCCCTCATAATTTACCTCTTCAGCCCAAACGGGAAAACAAAGTTAGGAAATTGTAAGTGGGGCCATTAGCGCTCTATGCAGGGTTCATAGGCTTCTATCTGGGGCTGACCTTTTTTGGACGTAATCTACTGTGGACCTCACACTAAACACAGCCAAAGCCAAGTTCTTTTTTTCACTTTGTAACCAGTTTTTCCTTTGACTTTTCAATTTGTGTTAATCACCATTTCCCAGTCATCAAAGGTCAAAGACATAGTCACTTTAGATTCCTCCCTCATCCCCTAATGCCTACACAGAGTTCTTAAATGAGTAAATGGAATGGCAGCGACAGAGCGTCTGGTACAACATCACACACACACAAGTCATTCGGGGACTGATGACTGCTATCATTCCCACCGCTGCAGGTTTCCCAAATCCCAGGCAGCTGGGTGCTGTGCTAAGCTGGAAATGAGGCACCGCTTTCCAATGTGGTCACCAAGAGAGAGACTGGTGGTGTGGCCACAAGCCAGGGGATGCAAGCAGCCGCCTGAAGCGGGGAGAGGCGAAGAACGGAGTCTCCCTTGGCGCCTCCAGAGGGCGTATGGCTCTGTCTACAGCTTGACCGCAGCCCAGGGACATTGACTGTGGACTTCCGGCCTCTGGTAAGAGATTATTTCTGATGTTTAAGCCACCACATGTGGAGTAATTTGTTACAGAAGCCCTAAAAAACTGATATAGTTACATTCCCCAAACACACCTCATTCCTTTCCTTCTTCTTTATTCTTCCATGTTTCAGAAAACAAAAATCTCCTATTACTCATTTTAAATTTTGAATAATTTCTTCAAGGTCAATCTCTATTTTAACCCCATGGCACATTTTTGTAATTGTGTTTTTCTGGCAGCATAAATATTTTTTAAGCCATTTGTCCTTTACCTGGGACTGGGTTTTAAATTCTTTAGGAATTCATTTGTATTTAATATTATGATCTTTAGACTCTCTCCAATGCCATATGTAATGTCTTTCACACAGAAGGTACCAATAATTCTTTTACCACCTATTTTTATCACCTACAAAAGTGTTCAATTACGAAGTTATTAATATATCCTAAAGCTGCACTCTCTATTATGGTAGCCATTAGCTATATGTGACCATTTAAATTTAAATTACCAAAATTAAATACAATTTAAAATTCAGTTCCTCAGTGGCATTAATCACATTTCACGTGTTCACTAGCACATATTACACATCACAGATACAGAACATTCGTCATCACAGGAAGTTCAGCTGAACAGAGGCAATCTGCTTATAATCCAAGTAAAAATCAGGTTTCCTAGGGACCACAGTGATAATAGAAATAGAGAAACTAGAAACACTTTTTTCCCCAAAATGCAAAGACTTGTTATTATAAAAATGTCGATTTTCCTAAGATTATTTTATCAAGTCAATCCAATCCAAATAAAAAGTCCACTAATATGTCTGTTGAAACTTTAAAGCTTATTCTAGTAGTCGCCGAGAAGAGGAAATGTACAGGAAAACCTTTAAAATACTGAAAAAGAGAAAGAACTATGAAGGGGAAAGAGTCACTCTTTCAGATAATAAATTATAAAGCTACAGTAATTAAAGCATAATGAAAGTAATACAGAAGTAGACACATGGATCAGATAAATAGAATAGCAATCTAAAAACAAACCTATGTATCTATGGGTTTTTAATTTATAATAAAAGTGGCATTAAAATTAGCCAGGAAAAGGGAGACAAGTGTTCTCACATTGAGGGAGTTTAAGAAGCCAAATGTAAAAAGAAAATATTTAAATTTATTAGAAGAAAATTTTACAACTTCAGCATTGAGAAGACCTTCTTAGCAAGGTATAAAATCATGGAAAGAAAACCCATGTTTCTAAATGGAAAGACTTAGTATTAATATGTCAATACTAGCCAAAGCGACCTATCGATTCAGTACAACTCCTGTTAGAATCTGAAGGACATATTTTTGCAAAAATAGAAAGATACATTCTAAATTTCATATAAAATCTCAAGGGACCCTGAAATTCCAAAACGATTTTGAAAAAGAACAGAATTAGAGGCCTCACCCTTTCTGCTTTCTTCCTGACCGACTACAAAGCTACAGTAATCGGACACGCGTCCCGGCAGAACGACAGACAGACAGACCCAGAGACGGACCAGCCACCCCAGAAACACCCCGCACTTATGGCCAGATGGTTTCAACACGGGTGTCAAGAACACGCAATGGGGAAACGAAAGTCTTTTAAGCAAATAGTGTTACAAAGGTAAAAATAAAAGAGGCACCCAATAAAAAGGATGGAAAACATATTTCCTGTGGTGGTACAGTCTGACCAGGACAATCTGTTCAGTGTTACCCAATAGAAATAGAATGTAAGGCACAATTACAAGCCACATATAGATTTTAAATTTCTTATAGATATATTTTATAAGGGGAAAGAAATAAAATTAAATAATAACTTTTATTTAATCCAATATAAAATATTATCTTTTCAATATGTAGGCAATATAAAAATTATCAAGATAATTTGTATTATTTTTAATGCATCCTCACAATTCAGTGCATATTTTATATTTATAGCATATCTCAATTCAAATTAGCCACATTTCACGTTCTTAATAGCTACATGTAGCTAGTGGCTATCATACTGGACAGCACATTGTGTGTGTGTGTGTGTGTGTGTGTGTGTGTGTGTGTGTTTAAAACTCACGCGCATGCGAGTACATTTAAATACGTCAAAGATATGAAATATATTTACTGGAAATTTTAAAATATGAGCATGTAGTCATACGTAACTTGTGTAATTAAAAAATATAAAGCTACACATTAATTTGCTTATTTTGTTAAAATTATGTCTTTTATTACTTGATATGTTTATAATCAATACACATATTACTTCTTTATTTTCCCTTATTTCAATGTGATGAAAGGTTTATTATGAAACTATTTTTATTTGTAAACTGAAAGGTAACGAATGTATATAAAAACACCTTAAAGCTTATTTGGCTTACCTTGCACAATTATAAAATATTTTAAAATATTAGATACTTTCCCATGGAAAAATGGCAGTTTCTTTCCTAGTTTCAAAGACCTGAGTAATTAGCTATTAATTCCGTGGTAGCTAACAGTAGACGTGTAAGACACATAAAAACATACTCAAGAACACTAACCCTTATCCCTATCCCTATCCCTATCCCTAACCCTAACCCTAGCCCTAGCCCTAGCCCTAGCCCTAGCCCTAACCCTAGCCCTAACCCTAGCCCTAGCCCTAACCCTAGCCCTAGCCCTAACCCTAGCCCTAGCCCTAACCCTAACCCTAGCCCTAACCCTAAAAAAAAGCCGTCCTCAAGCACATACTTGCAGTCATTATCAACAGGACGTTTTCCGCTGCGGCACGCAGGAGCCCCCAGGCAGTGGCATGCTGTTACTCACTGTCCCAAACTTGCCAGAGGTTTGCTGACTCTTCAGAACAGAGATGCGCAGATAGGAGCGAGGACTGGAAACGTGACAGCCGCCTCTCACAGGCTGGCTGTGGGGGTCACCCACTGGAACCCGAGTCTGTAATCACTCAGCAGGGGTTGAGAGGAACAGTGTAGCTAGGCCAGAGATGACTCTAGAGAGCCCCCCCACACACGCAGAGAGAGGACCCCTCGGGGCTGCAGACTGTGCGCACGGGGACCGGCCAGGGGCCAGGCCCGCTCGGCCGCAGCTGCCCCGCCGGCGGCAGGAGGGGGAAGCAGCGGACCCGGGGAGCCCGCACCCTCCGCAGAGCGCTCCCGCAAGGCGGCAGAGCGGCAGAGGCATTCACGGCGCTGCCCAAGCCCCTCTGCCACCTGGCCTGAAGTGCACTTGACAAAAAGACAAAAGCAAAAACCTAGAGAGGAGCCGTTGGGTGTTTAGAGTGAGGATAAGTTCTACACGAGGAGCAGACACTTCGTTTTTATTTTCCTTTTCCGGCAAACGATGAAACCTTTTCCGTTTCTGAAGCAGACCGAAGAGAGCCAGGGATCTGCTTTCACTCCTCCTGTGTCTGACGCGCCCCATCACTAACAGAATATTCTATGGCATCAGTTTAGTTCATGGCTCTTTAATTGCCTGCCTGCATTTTCCATTTACTTCCATTACTTACATCGGCCCACAGAATGAGATTCAAAAGGTAAAATAAAGGCACAGTGAGATTTCCCCTGGACCCCAGGGCCACTCGATTCCCTCCCCGAAAGCACCCACATTTTCTTTCTAAAATCCACGAGACCACTAACTACGGAAACTGCTACAAAGTGCACAATGCCATCTCTTCACACTGTTCTACTAAAGCCCAAGCAGGGCCCTGG